>CAIGQQ010032152.1:34416-53747 GCA_903798035.1 Danio albolineatus
CCATGTGCAGTTGTTTTGGCCTGCTTGTATCTGAAGCTAAAACAAACTAAATGCTGAAAAATCCTCTGATTTATGATGCATGAGTAGACTGGAAGGATAGTTTTATAAAAGTTGTGTACTTTAGGATTCAGCCCTTTCACTGTGACAGATTGATACTTGACAAATTGCCAATTAACTGCGGAAGAAAAGTTAACGAAAACAGCTGTTTTACATGGTTTATTGAATAAAAAAAAAAAACATACAGAAGCTCATAAGTTGTCAGTAATGTTTAATACTCTAACATGATTTACACAAAATCCCTCTCCACCTCCCAATGGTTCAGTTCTCTGCAGACTGCAATAGTCTGAATCAAACTAGGCGAGGGCAAGGCAGTTACAGTTGCACCTTGAGAAAATGCCTTATCAGTAAACATTCATCCAGAAAGCTTAGTTACAGTTCACCCCTGTAAAACACAAACTGTGCAAACATTGATCTCCCACAAATTTGGTCCAATTAACAGTCAGACTAAATGTGCAAAAAAAAAAAAAAAAAAAACACCTGGTACTGTATTCCCAATTTCATTCACTCCCAACTCTAAACCTACAGGCATCTTCCCCTTCACATGAACTCCCTCTTCAGAATAAAGATGACCAAAATCCACAGAGAATGCACATTTCAAATGCACCGTTCTACAAGCAGCTGTGCTTTAGTGCTGGAATATAAATGGAACGCTCCAGAGGAATATGTGATGGTGGATGACAAAGAATAGAAAAGAAAGGCTTGCTGGTTTAGTGTTTGACAGGTAAATACACGAGGCAAAGGGGAATGCTTAAAAACACAAAAAGGTAACACTGTGTACAAAGACACCACAAAGCAAGAGGTAACACAAAGCTTCCTGCACCACATTGAGTTAAACGAAAAGGACAGGTCAAAATTAAAAAGTTCATTTAATGGTAAAGGAAACAAATGATTGATTTTGGGTGAATGGTTTCCTTTAAGAGGCCACACACACACAATAAAAAAAACCCTAAATAAATACAGTAGAGGAAAATATCTGTGGCAAGAATCAGCAACACACTGAACTGAAGAAAACAACAAAACAAACGGTGACATGTCGAGGGGGCTGAAACCGCCATCACTGTATTCATGTACCTTGTCTGCTACTCCACTGTTAAAAATAGACACTGCAAGCTCAACCGTACCAATTGTATTAATACACCAGCTCAAAACACTGCTGACCAATGTTATTCCTTAACATTTATCAGCACAATTTCCTCACAGCTGACGCGCACAAAACCGCAGCTGTCCTTGAAGAGTCCGTGATCAGTCGCATGCATGTTTGAAGATACGCTAGAACAACAGTGCGTTATTCATAAAGGTTGCTCAGTTTAAAGGCTGGACAGATGCAAGTAGACGATGTTGCCGTGGTGTATATCCACTGCAGAACCATGTGATGTTTATGCATTAAGCAGCGCGATACACTTATGAATGTGCAAAAAAAAAAAAAAAGTCCAATCATCTCCACAGGCTGGTCAGAAACGCTCAAAGGATTGCAGGAGTCCTTTCAGTGAACATTTACTAGAGCCCGAGTCATTTAGTTATAGTCGGTCACCATGTGCCTCACTTTCTGTGCTCATGGAATGAGAGAGGCGAATGCATTCAAACTGGAATACCAAGACGGTGTTTCTTTTTCTTAACAGACTTGAGCCCTGTGATTCTTCGTACATCGTCGTCACCATCTGAATCCTCCATTTCATCATCTGCAGAGAACAGGATCTGACCGGCACAAGAGGAAGTGGGCAAAGAGAAAGAAAACGAATAAACAAGCAGCTGACACTGATGATGGTTCGTCCAATAGAGTGGAACACTCTTGCAAACCTAAATGGGCTAAAATGAGCGAGCGGCTGGACAACTGTAGTTGTTGAAATATTGGTAGCAAAAGAAGAATTGTTAGGAAAGACGGTGAACTCGTGTGTTTGTTCATCCTGCGAGGTAAACACTAGATTACTTTGTTTCAAATAGAAAATCAAATGTACCCAGAGTTGCTAACTGGAAGCACATCGGTTTGTAAACTTACTGGCTTCCAAACTTAACATTCGTTCTGGAATGTTGGTAAAGAAGTAAAAGGGAAGACGGGATGGATTTTCTAGGTCGTGGGTTGAGGGATGATTTTGGCTCAAAGTCAAGGGAAAGCCCAAAATATGAACACTGTCATTCAGATGTTTGACAGGCAGCATAAGTGTCTTTGCCAAAGCAAATCTATGTATATAAATTCAGATTTTCCATGTTCAGACTTTGTGCTGATTGTTCGTTTCATTGTTATGTACATTCCATGAATTATTAAAGATGACCATTTATAATCAGTTATGATTGACTGTGTTTAGACCTACAAATAATACAGTTACAATAAACCGTGAATGTAAGGTGGTTGTTTTTTGGTAACTCCAGTGTCAAAAGCTGTTGTGACTAAGGCCCCGTTTACACTAGTGCGTTTTAGTTTAAAAACGGCGTTTTAGCATGAAAACGATCTGCGTCCACACTAGCGGATCTCAACAGACCTCCCTCCACCAGAAACGTATATCACGTGACCATTCGCGCACTCTGAGCATGCGCGGTTAAGTATAAACAGGAAGCATGTGTCTCGCTCGGCATTCGGTTATTGGTAGTCAACAAACGCTGGTTGAACGATGAACGCGATGGTAAAGAAAGCAAGAGAGGTCTTTTTGAGGACAGACGATGAGGTCGAGTTGTTACTTAAAGTAACAGATGAATATAAAACATCCATGGCTATCGAAAATACAGTGTTTACAGTGAAGACTGGTCTGCCGTCTGCCGGTGACGTTATAGCCATGTGCGCTTGACGAATAAGGGAAGGATACGCAATGACCCAAAGCCCCAATCACGTATCGGATCTCAGCAGCCACTCCTCTGTTTTCAAAGATATCCGTCTCCCTCCATCCACACTGAGACGCTGCGGCGGCGTTTTAGAATGGAAACGCTGTCTCCAGCGTTTTCAAAACGCTCCGTTTTCGCACCTCGAAAACTCCGGCGTAGTGTGGACGGATGGCGTAACCGTAGCAAAACTTATGCGTTTAAAAACGAAAACGCACTAGTGTAAACGGGGCCTAAGAGAGACAGGTTTCAAAATCTAAACAAGAGTGGTCAGAAGCGACACGTTTGAATGCATCTTAAAGAGCCCCTATTATGGATTTTTGAAAATGAGCTTGCATGTAGTGTGTAACACAGCTCTAAGTGAAGTGAAATGTCCAGTTAAGGCTTAAATCTGAAAGTGCAAAGTGTTTAAAACTATTGATTCATCTATAAAAGAGTCGACTCATCGTTCTTCAAATGAATCGTCGTTATAACGAGTCTTTAGCCATTTCGGCTTGACGTCAATGCGAAACATAAGCCCCGCCCACTAGTTACTCACACAAAACCCAGGAAAATTTACATCTTGCAGAAATGCCTCAGCATTAAAGCCCAGCCTTGTGCTGTGTTCCCTCTGAGGAGTGCTTCTGAAATCTACACGCTTACAACGGAGGATTCGTCGACCGTTTGTTAAAGGAAGGATCAGAAAAGACTACTGATGTATGCAGGGGCCGACTGTCCATGTGGAGCACCGGGACATTTCCCAGTGGCCTGACGGCTGATCTGGCCTGCCACTGTGAATCTGGCCTGCACCCTCTATCCAACCCCTCCTTCTTCCTCCATTTCAAAGTAAGTGTGATTAAAACTGCTGCCTCATTGTTTTCTCTAGCTTGCAAATTATTAATTTAATTGTGTTTTGAAAACGCGACGCGTGCCGCTTTGTTTACGGATTAAAATGCGTTTGTAAGCTCGTGTTCCTCTGCTGTTTGTCTTTGCTCTGGCCACCATGGGCTGTTCCTACACACACGTGGTGGTCATGTTTCATAATGGTTCAGCTTTTGACGCTGTGTGGATTAACACTGAATGTGTGTCACCGTTTTTACTTCTGGTTAAGAATAGAGTGATATGCTGGGAGATCGGGAGGTTGAGTTCAGGGGTGATGTGTCTGAATAACTATTGAGAACTGGGTACTCTGATGTTACTAACTCCTGTGAAGCGCGTTTCGGGTGCTGCGATCGGATCCTATACCAATGCTGGCGACCCGGGGGTTTCACAGACCGTACCAAAATGCTGAGGACCGGTGGGTGGTTTTCCAGGAGAAATAACAAATCGGGAGGGGGCGTTAGATGAGTCTGAAAATACAGGCTACTCCCGGGAAAAACGGGAGTGTTGGCAGGTATGCTCACGCATTCACTATGCCGTGATGGGCATTCTCTTGCGCTGTCGACCAATCACAACAGACTGGGTCATCGACTCATCGGTCCAATCAGCACAGATTAGCATCACGCAAAGGAGTAGTTTTGATACAAATGAATCGCAGAACGATTCATATAGGAGTCGCCGCTGAGATAACGAGGTAAAAATAAATGCAAATTATAAGACAATGAATGTGTTTTTTTGACCATGCATGCAGATCAGCCTGTTGATGAAGACCCCAAAACCCAAATATGACCCTTTTTAATGTATAATATGGGCTCTTTAATATTTTAATCAGACAAATTGATTCAATCCTTTAGGCAGACCGTGTTGATGTCAAAAACGGAATAATTATATTAACAGTGTTGTTAAACACACTCTTACGTTGATTGAGGAAGAGTAGCTTACTTCTGATTCAGAGTCATCATGTGACAGTGCCCGTCTGTAGCGCACTTTGCTGTTTCCGCGAGGATCGTCTTCTGCTTCTCTCTCCTCCAGTTTAGCTTTTGTTCTCCCCTTCTTCATTAGGAAGTTATCTACCACCCAGAACATCAGAGCCTGCGCACACAAAAGTGAACGAATGAGTGCAAATATTGACAGAAAAGCCGCTCACACATCAGAAGCAAGCTTTACGCAAGAAACACAGTCAGCAAACATAATGCTGCAGTAATACGAAGATGTGGTTTCCATTTCACATAAATGCAGTCTATTGGGACTTTGAAGTTGTTTCCTGAGCAGAAAATCAGCATATTAGAAAGTGTTCAGAAGGATCGTGACACCGAAGACGCTTACAAAACTCAGCTTTTCCATCACTGAAATCATTCCCATTTGAAAATGTATTCAAAACAGAAAGTGTTGTCAATTATAGAATATATTTTACACGTGTCACAGTATTGCGTTTGACTGCTTCAAATAAATGCAGTCTAAAGTAGTTATCAAAACTCAGTCTTTTTTTTTTTTTAACTGTTTTTTTATTAGAACATAACACAAAATCAGAGATACATCAGAAAGACAGTAAGGATACAGATGAAAAAAACAAAAACAAACATTTGCAATTTTATTTTAAAACAACATATATTGTGTTGAAGTTATATCTAAAAAATATATGAAAATGCATTAAATTAAAAAAATTATAATAACAAAAAAAAATTAAAATAAATAAAAAAAAATTTAAAAAAGGAGGGGGGGTGGGCAATTGGGAGATGTATACTTATTGTGTATGTAATGTAGCTGTTAATTAAATCTACATTTTATGATTAAAGTCAGTCATGTATAGGGCCACACGGAATCTGCGCGCGCAGAATTCCGCAGATTTCAGCAGATTTTTAGCCCATCATTAATTATGTTTATTTACTGGTTTAAATGTGTGTAAATTTATATTTATTCAGTTTTCAAATTAATTTCAGTAAAAATATTGATTAATATGAAAATATTCATATGTTTTATGAATACAGTTTGTAAAGTACTATTTTCTGTCTTTTAGAAGAGATTTTATACGAGAGACTTGCTTTGGTTTACCAAATAAAGTGGATCTAATTGGATTTGCATTGTAAACATTAAATAAAAGTTAAAAAATTTATTACTTTTTATTTCATACTTAAATTTTTTAGTTATGATACTCCTAAAATCATTCCGCATAAATCCGCAGATTTTTAACAAAATACTCCGCAGAAATAGCGTAAAATGTCCGCAGATTCCGTCTGGCCCTCATGTATAATTGTTAGAATTGGGTTCCATCTTGCTTCAAATATATTCATCTGGAGTCTAAGGCAATAAGTTATTCTTTCCATTTCGTAAATTTCTCTAATTTTTTTTATTCATTGTTCATACGTAGGTGGGTCTGATCTAATCCAGTTAGACGCAATACATTTTAGAGCAGCAGAGAGAAGTATTTGCAGTAAATAAATACTTCTTCTTTCCCCCATGCTCTCAAGCACCATGCCCAAGACCGCTACAGTTGGATCAAAGGGAATATCAATGCAAAATGTATCTCCAAGTACCTTATAGATATCATTCCAGAATTGCTGCAGTTTTGGGCAGTACCAAAAGATATGAGAGTGGTTCCCTAAATGATCTGTTAGATGAGCCTATTCTAATCTTTGCTACAATTTGTGGAGTACGGAAATATCTTGTGATGATTTTCCACTTAAATTCTCTCCATACATTTGAGTTTGTGACTTTATGGGTTTCTGAGCATATATCAATCCAATTCTCTTGTGTAATCTCGACCTGCATTTCAGCCTCCCACCGTTCTTTATATGCAAAAGTGTTACATGGATGATATGATAACAGACTTTTATAAAGTTTAGAAATAATTTTCTTGCCAGTAGTTCCCATCTGTATTTTCATCATTAACTTCTCAGTCAGTCTAAACTTTTGAACAGCACATGAAACATGAAAGGTGACTGTCACTTACGTTCACGAAAAACGGGACGATTAGCATGACGATAGCTAGCTCTAGAAGAGGGTCCTTTATGGGGTTGAGCGTAGCCAGCTGTAGAACACAAAAATACACCAAATATATATTACAAAGACTTTCAATGGCCATCATCAGAAGGCCATTTTCTAACCGGTGGCTGTTTTCTTATTAACTGCAACTTAAGCATTTTAAATTCCCAAATGCATCAGTAAAAGCTCAGAACATCCATTAAACACGCTACTGACCTTCTTCCACTGTGGGATGAGGAGGACCAGCATGATCATGACCTTCTCAAACATCATGATGAGTATATACAGGGCACACTGACCTGCCCAAGCAGTGCACTGAACAGGCTCACCTGTACAAACATTACAGAACATATTAAACACAAGCAGAGTATGCTTTATTGTGCGTTAATGTAAAGACATTTTCTTGGCTGGGGGGGGAGGGGGGGGTATTTTAACAAACAGCTTGATAATCGTTCTTAAGATTGTAATGAAAAATGATCTATTAACCTCTTAAAGTCAAGAGCTATTTTTGGGATTTCCGCCTGGATTTTGCCTTCCCAAATTTAAAAGCTCATTTTAAATTTAAAGTATCATTTTAAAGAAAACACTTTGAATTTTCATAAAACACTGTTGAAAGTGATTAAAACAATTGTATATGTTGCCTGTGTTATAATAAACACCTAAAAAACAGAGGCGCTTTTTGTATTTTTTTTTGTAAACTCAAATTTGAAAGTGTACCTTTTAGGATCTGTGTGGTCTAGGTTGCTGTTTTTTAATTTTGGTGGTTCCTGCACATGTCAGCAATCATAGGAAAAAAGAAAAATGTTTCTATCATAATCTATGCAAAAGTTATTGTATTCCAACTGATGAGAGGTGCTATACCTTTTTTTAAATGTAATTTCCGCCTACCAAATTTTGAAAGCTTCCCATATCCAAATGCAGTGGTATAAATGACAAATTCCAGTGTTATTGGACAGAAAACCCTTTGAAATTACAGAAGAAACTCATTCATTCATTTTCTTTTCGGCTTAATCCCTTTATTAATCTGGGGTCGCCACAGCGGAATGAACCGCCAACTTATCCGGCATTTTGTTTTACGCAGCGGATGCCCTTCCAGCCACAACCCATCTCTGGGAAACACATCCATACATACACATTCACACACATACACTATGGACAATTTAGCTTACCCAATTCACCTGTACCGCATGTCTTTGGACTGTGGGGGAAACCGGAGCACCCGGAGGAAACCCACGCAACCACGGGGAGAACATGCAAACTCCACACAGAAATGCCAACTGGCCCAGCCGGGGATCGAACCAGCGACCTTCTTGCTGTGAGGCGAACGTGCTAACCACTCGGCCACCGTGGCGCCCACAGAAGAAACTGCTGAATGTAATAAATAATATTGTGTATGTTCTCTGTCTCATGATGAACCACTTCAACATATGGCGCTTTTTTATTTTTTGGTCTAAAATGCTTTTTTAAAAGTGTGTAAGTGAGCCTGTGTGAGCTGTAGAAAACTCTAGACAGTTCTGCTTGAAACCAGCAGGTGGGAGCAAACAACAGAAAAAAGAATTTTGTTTCTATCATGTAATTTGCCAGAATTATTGCAATTCAACTAAATAGTGGAAAAATTACTTTTTGGTCATTTACATCTCCAAGTTCACCAGTTGTGAAAAGTGCAAATCCAAGACATTACAAGGCACATTACCCCCTAATTATTACTTTTACATGATGAGAGCTATAGCAACATACGTTTCCAGTACTTCCTCACTCCAGTATTTTTTATCTCTTCCCCATTTTAGGTAATTTTCATAACATTATATCAAAGAAATCAATGACACATAAAGTTTCTTTTTTGTCATTATTTTTTCCAAGAACAAACTGTGCAAAAGAGAATGTATCTCAGTCCTGATTGGCCAATCTGATCCCATAATATCTCGGCTGAAGCAGAGACTTTCGTGATATACCGTAGATCGGTCATGTTTTCATATTTTCATTATTTTTTCATACATTATTTGTTGTGTTTTGACCACGCCAGACATATAAAAGGATTTCTTATGCACACAACCTCAAAAACAGCGGGGAAAGGACTCGTTTTGAAGCAGACAGCATAAGGTAAAAGATGACGTAGCATTTGTGGCTTTCTGTGCGATCTTGGCCTGCTTGTTGATCACAAATTTATTGTTTTCATTCCTGCATCCTAAAGACACAGCGATTCATTCGGCAACTGTTTGATATATGAATATAATTCAGTAAAAAGAACGCTGGAATCTTATAGGCATTGGCATAAGCTTTCATTTGAGCTATGACTTGTACATGTCTGTCATATGTGTGTCATATATGAAGCATATGAAAATGAACAAAAAATATCAGCTTGGTTATCCAAAATAGTGTGTAATTAAGTGTAAATAACTTTTGTACAGTACAATAAAAACCGAAGTGATGCATATGTGCATAAAATATAGCTTATAAAATATGTGCATAAAATATAGTCTTGCGCAACCACGGACCTTTAAAAATTAAAGGGAAGTTGATGACGTGTCGACTTTAAGAGGTTAATAGAATACATACGCAAATGTTTCAGTGTTTGAGAAATGACACCCTACACATCTCCCAACACAGACAAAACATGTCAACTTATGCAAAATATCCACATGTATAGTGAGAATATCAATACTAATCATTTTCACTTCAATCACAACAGCTGTAACTGTTATGGAGGGGCATTTCTTGCCTCCTCATTTTGAATTTGTGGAGCAATTAGTCGATAATTTGTAGTTTTATCATTAAATTATTAAATGACCTCAATTTCGACCCTGATATGACATGAAAACTGAAAAGAAGAGCTTTGTGATTACATGCATGTGTGGTTTAGAGCAGTGGTTCTCAAACTGTGGTACGCGCACCACTAGTGGTACACAAGCTTCCTTCTAGTGATACGCGGAGGAATCGCTGAATAATTAAAGTTAAAAAAAATGAACTCACTTTTAACCCTTTGACATATACAATAACACAGATGTGATCAATAAATGGATTTTAATAGGCTAAACCTTTTATTTAAGGGGCTGACAATAATAAATATTCTGAATTAGAATGAATCTGCCTTGTTTTTGAACCGTGCAGTGCTGTAGCTGCTTAATTAGGCCTACTATGCTACTGTACTTTAATACCGGTTATTATGGTGGTACTTGGAGAGACCATTTTTTCTGAGCTGGTACTTGGTGAAAAAAGCTTGAGAACCACTGGTTTAGTGGTTGGTTGAAACAATTAAACAGTGCTCAAACTGGTTGGTTAAATTGGATATCTACCAATAAATAAGCACTGTAGTCTTTCAGCCGTTACTTAAGCTCAATGTCATTACAGTGCTTGAAGTCAATCTAAAGCAGGGGTGGGCAATTCATTTTTCCAAGGGGCCACATTAGACTCTGGGGCGGTTTTAGAGGGCAAAATATTTATAATTGTGAGAAAGTATTCAATAAACATTCATAAAAACTCTATATCAGTGGTTCTCAAGCTTTTTTCACCAAGTACCATCTTAGAAAACAATAACAGGGCTCAACAATAAGGACTGCCCGATAGGCCGGGGCCAGTGTGAGAGAAGCTTGGGACAGTAGACAGGATTATTACTGGCCCGATCGGGCCAGCACTGCCTCGTCACTAAAGTTTGATTTTAAATTAATGCGACTATTTGTCAACTGTGTGCAAATACAGTCTTTTATCTTAGAAACAGTTTGTGCTTTTAAGCCTTTAAATGCTACCCTCTCTGTGATGTCCTAGATGCCATATTGCTTTTTGGTTCCTCTTATCTGATTGGATGTTGTGAGCATGCTGTTTTTTTCTGTAACCTGGTAACAACCAGTACAGCAACGAGACGGCAACATAAGAGTATGAGGATTAAAGAAAACATCTGTTTCTAACGTCTTGGAAGCAGACATTTACGTGGGTTCAACACAAAGAAAAAAATAGTGTGTTTTGCACAGTTTGAGGGCCTCATGGTGGCGCAGTGGGTAGCACGATTGCCTCACAGCAAGAAGGTCGCTTGTTCAAACCTCGGCTGCAGTTGGAATCCGCTGTGTATAACACATGCTGGATAAGTTGGCGGTTCATTCCGCTGTGGCGACCAATGATTGATAAAGGGACTAAGCTGACAAGAAAATGAATGAACAAATGAATGCACAGTTCGTTAAACTGCAATAAAACACCTGCACATTTTCCTTACTGTTGTTTGCATAAAACTTTGAGTTTTGCTCACTATACATGCGTTAATATTTTTAAAGTATTTAAATTCTAGATTTACAGACATTATTTTTGGCATATTTTTAAAAATATGTGGCTAAGAAATAGCTATTAACTTCTTCTTCTTCTTTTTTTGGTGGGGCCAGTGAAAATTTTGGCAGGGCAAGTAAAAATCTCAACCACTGGCCAGATCGGGCCAGTAGAAAAAATCCTTAGTGTTGAACCCTGAATAATCTCTCCAAGTCCCACCATAATAACCGGTGTTGAAATTTTCAAAGGGTGACCAAAAAGTGGTACGGTACGGTGCGCTTTTAGACAGTTGAACCATCAACCACACTAGCAAATGGTTATGCAGTGAATGCCTAGAATTAAAACACTTACATACTATGCCAATCTGGTTTATTCAATTCACTTATACTGCATGTCTTTGGGACTGTGGGGGAAACCGGAGTACCCAGGGGGAAACCCACACAAGCACAGAGAGAACAAGCAAACTCCACACAGAAACACCAACTGGCCTAGCCAGAACTTGAACCAGTGGCCTTTTTGCTGCGAGGCGACAGTGCTAACCACTATGCCACACTGTCCTGAAAGAGGGGGAGGAGACGGGGTGGATGGAGGGATTCAAGGCAAAGATGACTGAGGCAAGAAAATCTGGTTATTTATGTGCTTCTGGATAAGTCTGGTCTGACTTGTAAATCATATGATGGCTAATGTGGGACCAGCTGTGGTCAATCATAAGCCGTGATACTCTCGAAGTGGGGTTTATTTATACACTAATTTCGAGAGGATCACGTGCTTATGATTGAACACAGCTGGTACCACATCAGCTCTGCATATTGCACCAATCAGACGAATCCTGACACACTATAAATTACCAGAGCTTTCTACTCCGGTCATCTTCGTCTTGAAGAATCCCCCCTTCCACCCCAACTCCTCCCCTTCTCCGATAGGGTGGCACGGTGGCCCAGTGGTTAGCACTGTTGCCTCACAGCAAGAACACCACTGGCTTAGCCTCTCCCCGAGCCAGTCTGTGTTTCTGTGTGGAGTTTGCATGTTCTCCCCGTGTTCGCGTGGGTTTTCCCCGGGTCCTCCGGTTTCCTCCCACCGTCCAAAAAACATACTACTAAGTAATTGACTACTTTAAAAACATCTTAAAACAACTCTAGTCAGATATATCTCAGCACGTTCACAAGCGGGGGGAGTTCTCGAGACTTTCCTGAGCTCAAACTCTCCTCTCGCCCTTTAAATGGGAGGGAGCCCCGGGCTCAAGGATATTCTGAGCTCAGGGCTCTCTCCCGGGACAGCATGCCAAATACGCTTTATAATCAATCATCAGCTAAGTGTGAACTCTTGAAACTAGATTATAAATAAACTTTACTGAATACTTTACACGGGCCGATCAAAGAAGCCCCACGGGCTGCATGTGGCTGTAAAACGCCCAGGTCTGATCTAAAGGAAAGCAAATCCCTTCATATGATAGAGGTGTTTTGGGGGACTGACTGTTTGGTTCAATACAGTCATTATCATCTGTGAAGAACAAGATTTCTATCACAGTTTAAAACTAATTTCATTCAGTGACCAAAAACCAAACATGATTAAGAAGTAAAGCACTGTTTCAATTTGAATACCCTCTTTTGTTTACAATAGGCTTGTAAGGCTCATACCGTACTCTCCGAAACGCAATGAATCCCACTGTCTCCATTCCACAACGGCGCTAATGGCCTTCACACCGCCATAGATCACTAGCATGCCCAGCGTAGCATCCAACAGGAAGTTGATCAGGTATCTGTGAAAAAAACACAATGGGATTTGGTACCCGAGCACAGCCCACCAAAAATATGCAAAAACCACAAAGACAAGAGACAGGGAAGTACAGCGATGTGTGAGAGGGGGGGGGGACACTGAAAGGAGGACGCGCACACAGACTCACAGTGAACATGGGTCCTCCTCTGTGAGGTCAGACAGGTAGACATTGGCAAAGTGAATGAACAGCATCCCTATGGCCTGTTTGGAGGTGTCCAGAAACCTGAGAGAGGTGAAGGGGAGCGGTGAGAGGGAGGAGACCTGGTTAGAGCTCACCGAGGGGAACTGGCCGACAGAGGGCCGCTAGACTGATCTCAGGTCAGTGGAGTGCAGCATTGACCGTGCATGTGTGTTTTTGTTGTTGTTGTTGTTGTTTAAGTATCTACTGCTTGCTAATGATACAAAATGGCAATTTACCAGATTTTCCAGGGTCTCCGTTCGTGCTTGGGCTCCCTGAAGCGTTTCACTGTGGAGAGGAAAGAGAAGCGTTCATACCGAGAGCAGAAGAATATGAGGTGATCAATAACGTTTGCCACATGGGAGCAGAGCTGATGCTAAAAACTCTGCCTGATGCAGAGCTTGGAAAAACACAGAGGTCAATGAGTCGTTTATATACAAATGTGAACATTTCGAAACGGGAAGAAATAAATTAGGAGCTGCTTAAGCTTCCTGCATTCATGAAACGTTTAAATAATTTGGAATATTTATTTATTTTAACCAATATTAAGCAGCAAATTACAATTTTTACAACTGGAAAAATGATGCTGAACATTCAGCTTCGTCATCACAGGAATAAATTCGATTTTATAAAATCATACATTTATAAAATCGATATATAGATTATATAGATATACATTTTTAGAATATATACAAAAAAATGACATTATGAAAATAGTACATTTCTAATAAACCGTACATTTCTAATAAACCGTCAGCTTCATTGAATGCGCGTCTGGTTCGTCTCAGCTGCCAAAACCAACCTCCGTAGACTACAGCCGACTGCTGAACGAATCACTGGCACTACCCTTCCTACACTTCAAGAACTGTACTCTTCCAGAGTGAGTAAAAGGGCTCGCAAAATCACCCTGGACGCCTCGCACCCAGCACACTGCCTGTTTGAACTGTTACCGTCTGGCCGGCGCTACAGAGCACCGAGCACAAAAACAGCCAGACACAGGAAAAGTTTCTTTCCTCAGGCCATCTACCTCATGAACAGTTAATATTTTCCTATTGTGCAATAAACGTGCAATACTTTCTCATACGCAATAGTACACAGCACCTTATAACAATATACATTGCAATACTTACGCATTTGTACACAGCACTTTAACAAATCTGTACATACATTTCAACATCTAGATCGGTGGACTGACTGCATCTCTGTTTAATGTCTATCGTCTTCTTTTTATATTTATTCTGTGTTGTCACTTTATGTACGCTGGAAGCTTCTGTAGCCAAAGCAAATTCCTTGTGACTGGAGCACACTTGGCAATAAAACTGATTATGATCTGATGGCACACAAAGTAATCTTTCCAGTTTATTGACTGGCAGTATAGGATAGTTTTATACATTTTAAGAACTCGTGCTCATCATCAAAAAGATGTACTAAATTCATGAAAATAATACATTTAGACTTTGCATTTTGCAGTTTTTATTAGCAGTTTAAAAATAAATGTACGCGTTTGCTTTAGAAGAGGTGAGAAGTGCTGCAGTTTGAGCTGTGGAAAGCACTAGTGCAGCCACTGAAGCTGCCAAACGTGACCCAATGGTTCACACAAATAAAGGACAGTCTGTTTCACACAATGGCTGTTTGTTTGTGTACAGCTATTAACTACGTGTCCCCTGAACACCCTTTACAATTACTGCTGGCATAACCACTGACAGTAGAAGACACTGACAATTTTACACGTCTCATTTACTCCTCTATCTTACCAAACAGTTTTTTGTACATTTTATTTTTAGTCTCTTTTCACCTCATGGACGACAAAAACAGCCCAGAAGGTCCGGTCAAAATCGATCATGAATGAAATTAATTATTTAGTTGCTGTAATAAAGTTTAAATAAAAGCCCTCACAGGGTTAAACGCTAAGGATTTTTTCTAGTGGTCCAATCGGGCCAGTGGTTCCAAGTAGGTATCGCTGCAGCCCGGAGAGCTGCAAGTGGGAGGGATTACACCGCAAGTAGGTTGGGTGACCTCCAAGTGGGAAGGACTTAAACCGTAAGTAGGTTGGGTTTAGGTGGTGTAGGTGGAGCGGATATTCATACAACACATCAGGTAACTGTGAGGTTGTGTTTATGGTTGGGTTTAGGTGTAGACGTTAATAAAACACAACAGGTTACTGTGAGGTAAGTTGTGTTTAGGGATGGGTTTAGGTGTAGACATTAATAAAACACAATATTGGACTCCGTGTCACGCACAACACATTAATTAAATAAAAATTCCAGGTTTTTACAGCCCACTTGGAGCTCAAGAGCTCAAGTTTTACAGTCCACTTGGAGCTGGCTCCGACCTCCGTTTATACCCTTCTCAGTGGTTCAGATTTTTACTTGCCCTTCCAAAATTTTCACATACCCCACCAAAAGAGGAAGTTAATAGCTTAGCCACATATTTTAACTAATGTGTCAAAAATGCTGTCTGTGAATCTAGAATTAAAATATTTTTAAAAATGTAATAAATATATAATGAGAAAAGTTCAAAGTGTTATGCAAACAGCAACAGCAAAATGGAAGTGATGGTAAACTGTGTAAAACATCACTTCATTTCTTCTCTTGTGTTGTACCCACATAAATGTTTGCTTCCAAGATGTTAGAAACAGACGTTTTCTTTTAGCTTCATAATTCGATGTTGTCGTCTCTATACTGTACTGGTTGTTAGAAGGTTACGGAAAAAATAACATGCTCAAAACATCTAATCAGATAAGAGGAACTGAAAAGCAAAATGGTGATTATGGCATTACAGGAAAGGTAGCATTTAAAGGCTTAAAAGCACAAACTGTTTCTCGATTCTAAGATTGTATTTGCACGCAATTGACAATTGCTCGCTGTTGAGGAACTAAGGATGAGGTTTGCGATTATATGGCTGAACTTCCATTTAAGTTCCCTAATCAAGGTTTAAAAAATAATTAAAGCAAAACGACGTATCCGTTCGTCATCATACAAAGTGATGATCATGTTTACTCAGACGACTTGGATTAAGCTGCTCAATCTGTATCCTTTTTTAATCAATTCATCAATGCTCTGGAGCGTAACGCTTATGGATTTTTATTCCATGGTCTGTTGAACTTCTTGATTCTGATTGGCTGGAGGGTGTGGTATATTTCGTTGAAACGCACAGGTAGTTCCAGTCAGTTTTGATCACAGTTCGAAATAAATGCGCTTCTCCCAAACGTTTACAGTTACTCTAGCAACTCGCATGTGCTGCACATGAAACTGATGAGGGCTATTAATGGCGGACGGGAAATCCGCAAAATTAGGAAAATACTCATAAACTATGCCACAAAATCAAGTTTAAGAGTTTTTCAAGTGAGAATGTAGTTATTTTAAAGTCAAATCGGCAGTTTGTATGTATGAAAAGCGCGTTTAAAAAATTGTTGGAAGCTCCAGGCGGTCAGTGGCAGCTCCGCGACCGGCTCCTCCCGAGGGAAGCTTTATGTCGGCCAGAGAATCTCCAGTTCTACGCCGCTGGATCTAATCTCTTGCATCTCTGTTGTTAAAACGGGATATATAATTAACGGTCAGTCTTTGGACATTTGAACCTATTATTTTTTTCTCAGGTGTATTTTTTTGGCAGATCACAAAGATAAGTTTCATAGTTAATCTATGAGCGTAAATAATATAATATTACACTGATCCTGCGTGTTTGGCTGATTGCTTTTGTTTTAAAGAAGATAAATAAAGCAGAATGTTCTCCTACCTGTCCCGATATGTTTTTTCATTATGCAAAATGTACCTATATTTAACAGCAGAGATTTCTGAAAGCGACTTTTTTGCTTCAAAGACTCTAGAGTACACTTGACTTGAAATTGCGTATTTAATTGATATGGTACCTTTTATAAGATCTGTATGTTTATTATGAAATATAAATCGCGGAAACTATTCTGTAGGTTTGCCAGCTTTCACAGTATTAAAGGTAATGTAAAGGGGAAAAAAAGCTATTATACAGTTCCTCCCTCGTCGGAGAAGTGGTATAAAGACAAAAGAAACGTGTGACTGGGAATGTCTTATTTGTCCACTTGTGATCGGACTGGTGAAATCGTATCTTAATAATATTAGCAGGTATAAACAGCACGCACACGCTCTCTCTGTCTGCCTGTCACAGCTGATTCAGCGGAGGGACTACAAAATCTAACATGTTAAAACAAACAAAAAAAACAAAACAAACAAACAAAAAACATACAAATATTGCTCTGCAAACAGCAAAACTATTTTAAACTTAGGCCTACCTTGGCAAATGACCATGGAATAAGCGGGATAATCAACGGCTTGCCGTGCGTTAAAAGATTTTAATGCACTTTGCCTCCACGCCGTGCATTAAAATCTTATAACGCACGGCAAGCCGTTGACTATCCCTTACTTACAGGAGGATGAGTATATGAGAATGAGTAATTAAGAACAACTGTCTTTTTTTGTTAGCCGTTAATTATTGTGAAACTGTACAATCACAAACAGTAAATGTAAATCCCCAAGGTGTCATTTAAGTGTTATAAACGACTGGAGAAGTTCTTAAAGCTCTAATGTCTGTTTATTATATGCAGCTTTGGCCTTTTATTTTTGCTTTTGTTTTATTGGTTTATATTTTTTTTAATGAACTGATCACAATCAATCGTCAATCTCAATCATCAATCACAGCAATAATCCAACTGTGGTAAACATCTTGTTTCCTCATTCCCTTTCGTTTCTTTTATTGGTACGAGCTATAATAAAAATGTGAACAGTCTCTCATGCAATTAGATTCAGTTTTGTACAATGTTTTTTGTTTTCAATCTCAGGGTGGTTTTCAGTCTCTGTTTAATGTTGCATTTTCATTTATTCATAATAAAAATTTTGAATGCATATCATTTATGATCCCAAAACGAACAACATTATTGGGATTGTTTCTGAAGCTGTTGATGACACTTTCACACAGCAAAAAAAATCAGTGTATATTTAACTCAATTTGAGTTTAACTCAACACTCCTTGGGTGTACATGAGAGTTCATTTTAACACAGGATTAGCCTTAAAAGTGTTAATATATTAAATTTGTACATTACTCACTTTATTTTAAAAACAAATAAATCTAAATGGATTATGCATGTGTATATAAGCTATTGAGTTCATATAGTACACTGCCTCGGATGAGTATTAATTTATTATATCTTATAATTTATTATATCATCAAGACTCATAAAACACACTGGTTTGATCACTGTTTGTACGAAAGAACCGGTTGGAGTGAAAAAAAAAACGTGACTTTCCATCACAAGTGGGAAATACACTGCAAGATGGGGGGAAAAGTTTAACACTGAAAAAAAAAATACTCTTAAATATACTCTTTTACACTCGTGGATTAAAATGTACTCCAGTTTTACCACTGAATAACACCAAAAAAAGCTAAAAAAATATCACACTGTATATTTAACATTGGAATTTTTGCTATGCACCGGGTTTTTGACTGAACATTACAAGCTCAAATTAATAGATGAATTCTTCAGGCTTAAAAGAATTTGTACACATTCAGGATTAAAAAAAATCCCTATTGTTTTGTTTCCCTTTTTGTCATTTAAGATGTTGTTTTCTTTCTTAAGCTGACAAGTAAAAGGAGGAAAACATGCAGTTTTTTGTTTTCATATTGTGGATTTCTATTCTAAACGTTCATATTGCAGATTCAGGTATTCTGGAAATTAACTAATCCACATGCATTCAGGGTACATCTTCATTTCATCCGGACTTAAATGAAAACAGCTACCCCCATACTTACACATAAGAGTGCTGAAGGCCACCACTCCCAGCAGGCCCTGCAGGAAGATGCCGAAGGAGTCCATGAAGTCCCCTTTGGAGCAGCCCTGGGCCTGGAGCTCAGTGGGCGAGGAGTTGGAGGATGCAGACGGTAGCTGACCCCGGGACAGCACACTGACCCCGACACCCGCCATTGCGCAAATCCGACCAGATCACGAGCGTTTCAGCAAGCCGCACGATATCAGTTGATGGACGGGACGACGACACAGCGAGCGCACATAATGAAGGCTCACATACGAGCCTCCAGTCGCGGTTACTCAAGCACAGATGTATCGCGTTTCATAATGCTGCGTCCAGTTGTGAGCTACCTAATGTCTGTCAGCAGGTTGTGCTGTCTAAACATCCTCTTCAGCATCGAGTAAACATGTTAAAGGCTGTGGTGTGCAGCGGTTGTCGACGACTGCTGGTAAACGCAACACTACTACAACACACGCGCTGTCATGGAGACATTTATCAGATAGATTATCATACAGCGCGTGCGATTAGCTGCTGGAGCGAAACACGACTTGATAAAAGCGATTGAGCGGCTACGGTTTGAGTATTGCGTGTAAAACTTACTTCCCGTTACAACTCGGTTAGATATGCTATGCAAATAACA
>CAIGQQ010032152.1:53757-109397 GCA_903798035.1 Danio albolineatus
TGAACCCTGATACATATTTGTAATGCAATATCTTTGACCTAAATATTAAAACCTATGCTCTACAAATGAAAAACTGTAACTATGTGGAAAAACATGCACTGCAACTATAACTATATCATATTTTTCACTAAATTTCTCAACCAAATCCACTCAAGAGAACAAACAAGACAAGATTCTGTTCATTTTATTTTCTTTTAAATAACATTTTCCACCAACGAGTAATCAAAAGTAAACTGATATGAATCGAACAGCCTTTAATCAAACCGGTGTAAAACTGGAAAAGAACAAAGGAGCGAGACAAGGCTCCAAAAACTTTGTTTTTCTTTCAACATCAGAGCACAAACGCTTAAAGAAGAAGTAGGATGAACAGGGATGGGCTGTTAAATAAAAAAAGGAGACTGTTGCATATCTCATCGTCAGCTCAAATACAATCCTTCAATGAAAAATCTAAAGATTCTCTCCGTTTCTGAGGGGCACAGCTTTGCAATACGAGACCAAAGCGATGATTACAACACAGAGGCCCCTGATATCGTTCAATGCAGTATTTGCATTTCAACACAGTGGCTGCATTCTACTTGATAATAAAAATATGACTTTTTCAAGCAGACACGTTTCTGAGAGCACAAAACTCTTCAATTTGGTGTTGATAGACCCTGGATTTGCCACTACGAATGTTTTATCCCTATCACAGTCATTGACGTAACCTGAAATATTTGTGTGCTTATGTCTTAACCATAACACGTTGTTGTTATTTTTTTTATTATTACTTGCACTTTTATTTAATAATGCATCATTCGAATGAGCAAATGATTATTAGTATTTACAGAAACCACAATGGCAGAAACCATCATGCCTTAACATTTGCACTGTCGTTTTACAGTGTAATTTCCAAGCTTTAATAGAAAACCAAACTGAAACGGGAGCATTAAAGCAGTCCCACTAAAATTAACATCTGCTTATTTACACTATTTACATTCACACTCCTGTATGTACACGCTTGCATACCACTTACAGTAGAAGGGCAACTGCTTTTTGTTTTTCTTTGTGCTTAAGGTAATTGCATTGTCATCCGCTCTACAGTGCATAAAGGTTTCAGAAACAAGTTTAGCTTTGCTTATTGTTGAATGCATGGACTAGTTCCTCTGACCCAGGTTTAACTTTACCCTGAGCTCAACCAATCTTAAAAAAAAGACAACAGTCCAGGCTTGAAATGAACAGCCAGGCTGAAAAAGTACCAGACTCACCCTGTTGAAAAAAATGCCCCCCACTGTGCCTTCTGTGTAGAAAACGAATGGTACGGGGAGGCGTCTAAAGCGCTAAGTGATTTTAAAGGTTTCCATAGAGCAAAAGGAAGATCACAATATTAGTAAAGTCAGCCAAAATGTCAAACGCCCTACTCTTCTTTGCAGAATGTCACCCTCAGCTGGCGAACTGTTGGTAAAATGCCAGCTTGACCCGCTCAATGTGATGGCACAGCTTGATGGCAGGACCCAGTTTCAGGTCCATGCACTCCTGCACAGTTGGGAGATTTAACAGGAGCAGCGCCTGGCCATCAATTTCCTGAAAGGTAAATGAAAAATTAGTTCGAAATATACACCGATCCTAAATGAGCAACAATAAGCATGTGAGGGAAAACATGTAGTTTAATGTTAATTCATTCACTTTGGACGTAGCGAAATGAAATTTCTGGGCTGAAACTGAAAATTCTGAATGTACTTGGCTGAAAACTAAAAATGTTTTGTATTAATTATACTAACATAATTTTTGTAGGACTTTAATTTAACAGAATAACTTAAATTATATTTATTTAAAAAAGCACAAGGCAGTAAAATTAACCCAGTTACCTGAAGTAAAATTGTGTTAAAGAGCCCCTATTATGGGTTTTTGAAAATGAGCTTGGATGCAGTGTGTAACACAGCTCTAAGTGAAGTGAAATGTCCAGCTAAGGCTTAAATCTGAAAGTGCACAGTGTTTAAAACTATTGATTCATCCATAAAAGAGTCGACTCATAGTTCCTCAAACGAATCGACATGCTTACGAGTCTTTAGCCGTTTCGGCATGACGTGAACACGAAACATAAGCCCCGCCCATTTGTGTGCGCACAGCCCCGGGAGATTCGAAACTCCCAATCCTGCCCACAAACAACAGCGGTGAGCTGTTGCCAGATTGGGCGATTTTGAGTTTGATTGTGCAGGTAAAAACCTTTTGGATAGGGTTTGGACTGGAATCAGTCAGCTACATCTGGCAACACAGAGAAGAGCACTGTGCTCGGCTGGATACTGGAAGTGTGCAGATGAACCAGAGATGAGATTTTGAAGAGTCAGTAGTTGAGGATTATTTCTGCAGAAATACCTCAGCATTAAACCCAGCCATGTGCTGTGTTCCCTCTGAGGAGTGCTTACAATGGAGGATTCATAGTTCCTTAAACTGACATTTCCTGGCCTGCTATCCAACAAGTGTGAGTAAGTGCGAATAAAACGGTACCTAATTGTTTTCTCTAGCTTGTAAATGATGCATTTAACTGTGTTTTGTAACTTGTAACCGCTTGTAGTGTTTCTGGTTAACTTGTATTCTCATATTGCGTCTAAAAGCACGTTGTAAACGCGACGCGTGCCACTTTGTATATGGAATAAAATGCGTTTGAGCTCATGTTCCTCTGCTGTTTGTCGTTGCTATGGCTACATCAGCTCTCCTACACACGTACGGCAGTCCTGTTTCATAATGGTTCAGCTTTTGCCGCTGTATGCACTAATACTGAATGAATGTCTCTGTTTTTACTTATGGTTAAGAATAGAGCTGGGAATATGCTGGGAGATCAGGAATTAGTTTCGGGGGTGAGGCGTCTGAAATACGGGCGATATGCTCACGCACACGCTATGGCTACTTCAATACTGATAAGCTGTGGTGGGCATTCTCTCACGCTGAATGATGTTGACCAATCATAACAGACTGGGTCATCAGTCTAATCAGCGCAGTTTAGCATCGCGCTAAGGAGAGGTTTTGGAACAAATGAATCACTGAACGATTCATATAGGAGTCGCTGGGATAATTAGGTAAAAATAAATACAGATTATAAGACAATGAAAGTGTTTTTTGACCATGCAGATCAGATTGGAGACCCCCAAAACCAATATATGACCCTTTTTAATGTATAATATGGGCTCTTTAACAGCAAACGAGTCGAGAGGTGTAATACAGTACCGCTATTGCAAACAGCCTGAATGTATATATATACTACACAAAAATGTCCTGTCAGCACGTTATTTCAGTGGACTTTGCTTTTCGGGTGAGCATGAGCAGTTTATGCACATAAGTCTGCAATCAAGCAGATAAGTATATGAGAAGTTTAGGGAAATATACACACAGCTAGTTGACGATTCGCTTCATTGCTTTTACACTTTAGTTTGCGTGGTACCAAACCACCCTGGTTCTGAGATGACGCAAAGAAAGAGGAGCGCTGTTTGGAGTTATATTACTGCAGTAAATGAAAATATTGCAAACTGCGATGTTTGTAGAAAGTCTATTTGATACTGTGGCAACACCACAAATCTACACAAACACATAACACAACACCAAAAAGAGAACGCCGAGCTGCAAACAAGGAGAGAAGAGAAGGCAAATCCTCCAGATAGACCCCCAGCAGTGCCAGCCCTGAGACAGAGGTCACTGTTGGAGTCGTTTCAGAGAGGCAATGAATATGTGGGGATCTAGCTACAGTGGTGAAATTAATATTTGAGTTATGTAGGACATTCAGAATCAGAATCAGAAAGAGCTTTACTGCCAGGTATGTTAGCAAAACGAATACTTGGTCATAGTTGAACTTGTTACTTTCACCATCAGGCTGATTAAATATAGCCTAAATAGTCAGCAGAATAAAACCTGCTATTTATATTAATTATTTTGGAATTAAAAAATATACATGATTAGAACAGTAGTTTTTTCACCAGCTAAAAGGGTTTTACATAAGTTATTTTATTTTTGCTGTAGTGTGTTAGTAGGAAATAATAATAAAACACTTAAAAGCAAACCCCAGACTGAAGGAAAGAAAAGAAAATTGTTCTCTAGTAATAAGCTTGTGTTTGCAAATTCAGATCATTTCAATAATAAAAATGTTTTTATTTGGCTTAAAAGTGTGTAAAATTTGTCCTGAGTTTTAACATACGCATTTAATTAAAGCTGTTTTGAGAGCACTCAACTAATAAATCAAACACTGTCCTCCCCTACAGAAAAGTACATTTAGGTTCAAGTGCATGCTTTTAAAAGTAAAAGTATCGGTATCAATATTGGCGATACTGGCTCTGTATTACTTGGTATTGGATCGATACCGCAGAATCGCCTAGCCCTGCTTATTATAGCCTTTTTTACTCGGCTAATATTTTCAGTCATTTTTCTCTTTTATCCATAAAGGTCATTGTTGACCAATAATTTCTGCAAAATGACGATGAAGGCTTTCACCATTGTTTCCCTTAATAGAAGAGGAAAAACTAAAACGATGACTGCAGAAAAATAAAGCAGTTAATGCACTGGCAGTGTGTGTGTTCAATTACTTGATCCATGAAGATGCGGGCCAGCGGAGCACAGTCAGTGGTCCTGATGAAACGCACAACATCTGTGACGCTCCATTCCAGTGGACTGCTGTCCAAACACAGCTTCTGAGGAACTTCAGTACGAGGACTCTTCAGAAGAGACACAGCAAACAGTCAATACTGCATAGCGAGTTCTCAAACACAAAACAAATACAGTACACAACATGACAATATCATAAAAAGGCTATATTCAATGATGTTTATGCCATTTATCCTGTAATGACAAATATGCTGATTGTTAAACTATTTTCATTTACAGTACCTAGCAGTGGTTATTTAATTATAAAAAATAAAAAGGTTTTAATAAATATAAACGATATTTATAATAGTTAAAAAATGAAATATAACTATTCTAAATAATTACTTTTTATAAATAAATTACACTTTTTTTATTACCAATTTACATTCCCTTTCTTGTCGATATTAGTAAAATGAATTACAAACAATACTTATTTATATTTAAGCTCATTTACACCAAGGACAATAACTATGATGTGGCTTTAAAAACTGAACACACTAGCCATATAACGTAAACAGCACACACAAACAAATTTGGAATCACTTTCAATTTTTTTTTCTTTCAGCCTTCTTTAAAGGCAGTCAAAGCGGCAAAAAAAACATTCATTGACCAGTGAGGAATCTGCTATCAGTCTTGTTGTGAACAGGCCTTTAGCCTAAACTATTTACCTTGGGTGATGGAGGTCTGTTCTCATCGTCGGAGCAGGACGGCGAGCGAGCTTTGCGGCGTCTGCGTGTGGGACGGGGGGTTTCTGGAGGCGAGGGGGAGGGAGTGGGAGGCTGCGACTTTTTCTCCGAATATTCGGAGTCGTCCATCAGCTCGTCCTGCATCTCAGAGCCTGTGTCTTCACTCAGAGAGTCATCTTCATCCAGGTCTTCCTCATCACCACTGCCCTGTGAGGACAGACAGTCACATATACATACATATATATATATATATTGATTCACAATGTCACATCAAATCTCAGCTTTATTTTCTATTTGATTCGGGTCAGGTGATTCGCTGGACCATTCTACAGCTTGATTTTATTTCTCTGAAACCATCTGAGTTTCCTTGGCTGTGTTTTGGATCATTGTCTTGCTGAAGTGTCCACCCTGGTTTCATCATCATCATCATCCTGGTAATGTAGATGTTGGACTGAAGCAGCTAATATTAATTAACAATGACAAAGGGCAGAAAGTTGCTGAAGAACTACTGAGAGACTTCAGCTGCTGTCTGGGATCTCACTGCCTTTCTAAACAACCCTTTCTTCATGTGTTCAATGCTTTTTCCCAGCGTCATATCAACTTTATTAAACAACTTAATTTGTAAACTAATTAGATTTGTTTTCTTTGCATATATAGATTTCTTTGGCTGTTTCCAACATCCAGGGAAATATTCAAGTCAACGGCATTTAGAAATATGTTTTCTGAGAACAATGATGATGTGTTCAATGCTTATTCTACCCACCGTATATTATCTGCAGATTTAATTTGATCCTCCTCCTGGATGTTAAGTATGTTTAAAATAAATAACAGTGGTGTTCAATTTGAACTTTTAAATGTGGATCATGTGCTGGAACTTAATGGAATTGTCATTTACATTCAGCGCACACGTG
This sequence comes from Danio albolineatus, assembly GCA_903798035.1. Classification (NCBI taxonomy): domain Eukaryota; kingdom Metazoa; phylum Chordata; class Actinopteri; order Cypriniformes; family Danionidae; genus Danio; species Danio albolineatus. The sequence continues at coordinate 59,960 of CAIGQQ010032152.1, forward strand.
TTACCAGACTGTATACACTCTAATGAACACATTAAAACAGATGTAATTAATGTGACTCCAAAATGAGCCCAAATGAAACATGTTCATAACAGTATTATAAGTTATATTATAAGTCTGCTTGCAGTTTAATATTTACTGACTGTATTCCACAATGCACTACGTGTACAGCATTACTTTTGATTTCGTTATCCAGAATTTGCAAAATTTAAAACTATTCAAATTGTATTAGTCACATATAGAGTATGATATGCACTGAGATGATTATAAAAAAGATTATCAATAAAAAGCGAATTATAGAATAAAATAAGAAATAAAATAGAAATATAAATCTATATAAGAAATATAGAAAACTTAGGCCCCGTTTACACTAATACGTTTTCGTTTTAAAACGCATAAGTTTTGCTACGGTTACGCCATCCGTCCACACTACGCCGGAGTTTTCGAGCCCCGAAAACAGAGCGTTTTGGAAGCGCTGCAGAGGCCGTTTTCATTCTAAAACGCTGCTGCTCCGTCTCAGTGTGGATGGGGAAAACGAAGACGTCTGAAAACGGAGGCGTGGCTGCAGAGATTCGCTACTTGATTGGGGCTTTTGGGTCATTGCGTATCCTTCCCTTATTCGTCAAGCCCCTATCACATGATATCACCATCACATAAATGTTTGCACTATTGTCCGTTTTAGGCACCATTGTGCAGTTAAACTCTGCCTTTTTTACTACAACAGCTGCATATATTCGCAAGAGGCGAGCTATTGTTCGAGCACTCGCGTTTCAACCGGCGTACGCCCTATTTAGAACGCCGGTTTTGGGTTACACAGGGAAGAACCAGCGAGACACATGCTTCCCGTTTATACTTGAACGCGCATGCCTAGTGCGCGAATGGTCATGTGATACACGTTTCTGGTGGAGTAGTGTGGACTGACATACGTTCAGAAACGCTGGGTCTAAACGGGGCCTTAGCTATACAATATAGAAAACCTCTAAGTCAGGGATGTCAAACTCAATTCCTGGAGGGCCGCAGCCCTGCACAGTTTAGTTCCAACCCTACTTCAACACACTTACTGGTAGGTTTCAAACAAGCCTGAAGGACTCAATTAGTTTGATCAGGTGTGTTTAATTAGGGTTGGAACTAAACTGTGTAGGGCTGCGGCCCTCCAGGAATTAAGTTTGACATCCCTGCTCTAAGTTAAATATTCCATTTCATTATTATGACTGGATTCTGCTAACTTTATGCACTGCAAAAATCATAGAATCCTATATATGTCACAATTAGGTCATCCAATACATTTGAACTATACTAAAAATGATAACACTGACAAAAATCTAAACAGAAATCATTTAACTAGTGGTCTCAGACTTTTTTCACTACTGTAGTTACCTGAGGGGAACCTGCCGGAGTGTTGTCGACTGAAGCAGACGAGCGTCTCTTTTTGTGGACGAAGAGCTGCTTCCTCCTCTTCCTCCTCCTGCCTCGTCTCTTCACTCCTCCCTCTAGGTTTGAGTGTCCACCGGGAGGTCGACCCACACGCCTGCTCTTCTTCTTTCCATAGTAATAAGCTATAAACAAAAGATACCGTTAGCGTCACAGAGCAACCTAGAGAGCATATTTTACTACACATGTAAGAAGTAAGATATTAGTATCAGGATTAGGGGTGTCAAAATAAATTGTTTCTTCGATGCACAGCGATGCAGACGCGAACAATTCGGTATCGGTTCAGTAATAATCATAACCGGTTATTATGTACTGACATCATTTATCACATGTGCAATATATGGCGGTAGCTTATGAGAAGACCGTGAGTAATAAAAATACTACTGTAATACTATAATAATACTAACTACTTAAACAGCATATAACTGTGAACTGCTTGTGAGTTCGCTGGACAGTCTTTCACTGACAGGGAAGTACATCAGAACCCAGCTAGGAAAAAATGAGAAGTTTGCATCCTGAGTTGTAAATGTGATTTGACAAGATTTACCTATATCCAATTGAAATGTTTGCTACAATTTGAGTTTGAATGTTTCTACATGTAGCATGCAGTGATCCAGTAGAGAAAGAGGTTTAAGTGGTGCTCACTGTATTTGGTTTTCGTGAGAACCGAGCAGTTTTCAGAGCAGCGCTCCAGAACCATCCGTGGGCCGAACAGATTTGGGCAGCACTCCAGCTTAATGCAGGTCTTCCGACAGAAATCAGCCACCTGATCTGCTGTGCGAACAATCTCTACTGTCGCTCTGTAGCTCTTCCCCTTGTACCTGTAAAACACACAGACTGGGCATAAACTATTGGTTATAAAGTATTACACACATTCATTCATTCATTTTCAGCTTAGTCCCTTTATTAATCAGGGGTCGCCACAGCGGAATGAACCGCCAACTTATCCAGCATTTGTTTTACGCAGCGGATGCCCTTCCAGCTGCAACCCATATCTGGGAACGGCAATTTATCTCACGCAATTCACCTATACCACATGTCTTTGGACTTGTGGGGAAACCGGAGCACCCGGAGGAAACCCACGCAACCACAGGGAGAACATGCAAACTCCACACAGAAATGCCAACTGACCCAGCCGGGGCTCGAACCAGCGACCTTCTTGCTGTGGGGCGAACGTGCTACTCACTACGCCACCCTAATGTGAACGTCATTTTTAAAATTAAATAATAATCTAATATTAATCTGACCAGTTAACGGTTAATATTAAAAACGAGCGGCGGTTGTCACTTGGCAAAATTAACCAAAATGAGGCAGGATATTTCAAAAGGGGAATTTCGATCATAGTTTATCCATACTCAATTGACTCACAACTTTTTAAAAATTTTTTGTTTATTGTTAGGCGCCACGGTGGCGTAGTGAGTGGCAAGTTGGTGGTTCATTCCGCTGTGGCGACCCCGGAATAATAAAGGGACTAAGCTGAAAAGAAAACGAATGAATGAATGAATGTTTGTTGTTATTTTGTTTCTCTTGAACACACACACACACACACACACACACACAAAAGATATTGTGAAGAATGTTCAAAAACGGCCGTTGACTTACATGGAATGAAAAAAAGTAAGGAAGTCAATGGCAACCTTTTCCCAAATTCTTCAAAATATCTTTTATGTTCAACAGAAAAAGAAACGAAACTGGTTCAGGAGAAGGGCAGTACTGTAGGGGTGGAGTAGCAATGACAGAATTGATTTTTGGGCTGAATTATGCCTTTAACCACTCTGGTTAATCTTCCCATTCTCACACAAACGGCGGATTCACTGGTATCCTTCAAACTAAAAACTCATCTTTTCCGAAGGCACCTGAAGCCCTGTGAATAAAACCAAGACCCCTCTTCTCTCCTCCACCTCACCACACGACAACCCCAAAATATTATAAATTCTAAGAGTGCCTCACACAGGTGAGTGGGCTTAACAAACTACCTGTAGAAGACACACTCATTCATCTCACTGACATGTTAACTGACACAAATGCTGTGCGTTTATGAGATGTGCTTCACACAGGTGAGAGGGCTTGACAAACCACCTGTAGAAAAATCACTAAAATCTCTGAAAAGCTTGTTTGTCTAATTTCCTTTGTATAACTACCACTTCTTATGTGTATTACCTCTTCTAGTTGAACTGCTGAATGCCTCCTCAATCGTAAGTCGCTTTGGACAAAAAATTGTTTAATGACTAAATGTCACAACAGTTTTTTTTTTCTTACTTTGCTTTGAGCGTCTCTCCATGGCCCTGCCAGCGGCCCTCTTGGTCTAGCTGTAACTCTCTCAGCACTCGACTGGGTTTATAAGCAGAGTTTATCAGTAGCGTCAGCACCTGCACAGGCCACGGGTCAAAAGGTCAGCATGAATAACACACAGCCTAGATTCAATTATTTAATAACTTATAACTAGGCCCACAAGGAATCTGTGCACGCAGATTTCCGCAGATTTTAACCCATCATTGATTCTGTTTATATACTTAAGTAAATGTGTGTACATTTATATTTATTCAGTTTTTTAAATAAATTTCAGTATAATTATTGACTAATATGAAAATATTTGGTAGCACTTTATAATAACTACACGCTATAAATCATCTATTAAGCATTAGCAAATAGTGAATTCATTATTTGTTAAGCATTAACTCCACGTTAATAAACGTTAGTAAGCAGTTTATACCTGCAGCTACAAACGCTCTATTCTTGACTAATAAGAACATTTATAATGTGCTTAATAATTGTTTTTTCATACTTTGTTAGGGGTTTATTTTTCATTACTAAATTAAGTATCGCATTATTTACAAACTAGTTATTTAAGAATAGTTGGTGGTTTTTAACGATCATCCATAATGAGTTAGTAAACGATTAATAAACTATTAAAATCATCATTTATATATTGCATTATTCAGGGATATATTATTAGTTAATTTGTATGTTAATAAATGCTTTATTAACTCAACTTCATTCAGTTTTGTGACCTAATCTAAAGTGAGGACTGTTCATGCTTTATAAATCCCTTATAAATGACTATTAAAGGCTCAGTTTTATTCTAAACAGGAAAAAAGAACATAGACGACTTAATTAATTTCTATTAATTTGAATATACAGTTGAAGTCAGAATTATTACTTTCTCCAGAAGAAAAAAATATTTTGGGATATATATAATATATTGGGAAATATTTTTTAAAAAATAATTTAAAAAATCTAAATAAAAAAATCAAAGGGGGGCTAATAATTCTCACTTCAACTGTACACAAACGAAACTGAATGAAAAATAAAAAATAAATCTTTGCAACCTTATCTAAAATAAAATGACTACAGTTTAAACATCGTTAAATAACTTTAAAATGATGAATCATAATATATTGTTAAACTATATTGTTTTTTAATTCAATTTTATGCTGTATTTTGACACTCCTGTTATTCTGGAATGTTTAAACTTTACAGTAATTGTATTATTTAGATAGGATTGCAAAGATGTGTTGTTCATTTGATATTAAACCTTTAATAGTCATTTATAAGGGATTTATAAAGCATGAATAGTCCTCACTTTAGATTAGGTCACAAAACTGGATGAAGTTGAGTTAATAAAGCATTTATTAACATACATAGTAACCATTACTATATGCCTGAATAATGCAATATATAAATGTTGATTTTAATAGTTTATTAATCGCTTACTAACTCATTATGAATGATCTTAAAAACCACCAACTACTCTTAAATACAAATGGTTTGTAAATAATGCGATACTCAATGTAGTCATGAAAAATCAATCAGTAACAAATTATGAAAGTAGAATTAATAAGCACATTATAAATGTTCTTATTAGTCAAGAATAGAGCATTTTTAGCTGCAGGTATAAACTGCTTACTAACGTTTATTAATGCAGAGTTAATGCTTAACAGATAATGAATTCACTATTTGCTATTGCTTAATAGATGATTCATAGCGTGTAGTTATTATAAAGTGTTACCAAATATTCATATGATTTATTAACAATACAGTTTGTAAAGTAATATTTTCTGTCTTTTAGTAGATACATTATATGAGAAACTTGCTTTGTTTACCAAATAAAATCGATCTAATTGGATTTGCATTGTAAACATTCAATCAAAGTTAAAAAGGTATTTTTTATTTTTATATTTCCTATATTAAGGTTTTAGTTTCGATACTCCTAAAATCATTCCGCATAAATCTACATATTTTTAACAAAATACTCTGCAGAAATAGCAAAAAGTTTTCACAGATTCTGTCTGGTTCTACTTATAACTTATTATTTATATATAAAAAGAAAAATTGGAAACACTTTAAAATATGGTTGTATTAGTTAATCTAAGTTAGTGCCTTTACTAACATGGACAATCAACGAATAAAACATGTATTACAGTATTTGTTCATGTTAGTTATTGTTAATTAATGAAAATAAAGTTGTTCGTTGTTAGGTCATGTTAACTTATAATGCATTAAGTCATATTAACACGCATAAATTCAGGATTTATATAATCCGTTAAATATTAAACTATTATTCATTCTTAGCTCATGTTCGTAAATGCATTAACTAATAATTACTAATGATACCTTATTGTAAAGTGTGAGCAAATAATTATATATAGTTTTTCTCAACAAAAAACTTTGACATTTATTTTAGAACGTTGCAATAAAAGGTTTAATTTAAAAACATTGAAAAACTATGATAGAACATTAAACAAAATATCTAAAACTTTCAAATGAACTTCAAAACAGAGTACATGATAACAATGCCTTTGTCATACTGTTTTAAAAACATTAAATGATGTGGATGTGCGTTACAGTGATTTAACATTTTAAGCACTTAACTTTGACTTTTCATCAACTTAAGGGTGCTTTCACACTTGGTTCAATTGCCTGGACCGCACCTAAGTTCGATTGTCTCCCCTAGCCACCTTCTCAGTTGGTTTGTGTTCACACTGTCTTTTTTCCCTCTGAACCCTGATACGCTTCAAGCCGCTGTTGCCAGGTGACGGACACAAAAGCAAAGCGTTAATAAGGAAAGGCGTCCACACTCCGCACATCGCGGTCGTTTCGCTTTTACTGAACCTTTTGGTTTTGGACATACAGAAAGCAACTCGTGACTATCTGCCGCAAAATTATCATGCACGTTCAGAACACCACGCGATGTCTGCAGAAGCTGTTTTTGGATTATCACTGTGCTTGCCCTGGCTAAGTCCCGCTTGTCAGCAAGGTACAGTAATGGCCCGTTTCCACTGAGTGGTACGGTACGGTACGGTTTGGTACGCTTTTAAGGCCGTTTCCACTGTCTAAAAGCGTACCGAACCGAACTGTACCACTTTTTAGTCACCCTTTGCAAAGGGTCCCAAGCGTACCAAAGCGAGCCGTAAGGCGGAGCTAGACACGCAGCTGAACGCCATTGGCTTACAGAGATACGTCATTTGCTCACGCAACAAGCAGAATGAAAACAAAGGACCCGCCATGTTTAATACACAGCCGAGAGACAATGCTCCGAAACAATATCAGCATATAATAACGAGCCATGGTAGACCCGAGCTCAAACAAACCTTGTCATCGTCTTGAACGGCCACAAAGCCGAGAGAAGAGCAGATTCTTATGGGTTACGAGCCCATAAGCGCGAGCGTGAGGTTTTGCTTGTCTCTTGCGCTCGCTTGCGCTTCAATGTTTGAAATAACAAAGTTCTTAACCTGGACCATTATAAACTCGGAATGACGGAGTTACTCTCTAACGAGAGAATAATGACGGAGAGGCTACATGTGCTAGTGAAGATAAAAGACACAGATGAGAGGTTTGCACTGACTGGGGGCTCTATTTCGTATTGTTTTTGAACCTAAATAAGGCATAAATGTCTGCTGTGTGTAGTTTTTCTGTAATTTGGTAACATCGGAGACTGTGTGGGGCTGGATGTGTTCATATATGCTGCATTTATTTATTTATTTGATATAATCGCGGACCGTAGGCTATTTCGCATCATTGATCTAGTTATAATCAGATCATGTTCACTCAGTAATGAACATTTTTACACCAGTGTTTATGTGTATAATAAAGCATCTGTTTTGTGAGAAGTGCTTCTCGTATGATTTTTGAACGCCCCATAAAGCTTTACTGTAGACATTTCCTCGAGCGAAAATGACGTCGACCAACTTTCTGTCGTACACCACGCCCACCAAAAGAGTACCCTTTAGCAGTGGAAACGCAAGCCTGATAAAAGTGACCCGTACCGACCCGTACCGTACTGTACCACTCAGTGGAAACGGGCCAAAAGTGATACACAGACTCTCGCACACACACACGAATGAACATTTTAAAAACTATAGTTTGTTGTACTGTTGATGGTTCACTTCCGCTATTTGGTACGATTGCATTCATACCAGAAGTGTAGAGGACCAAAGTTCGCATGAACTGTACCCCAGACCACCTTTTGCAGGCAGACTCGGGTACGGTTCACGGGTGCGCACCCGAGTTCAGAAGACGTGTTCACACTAGCTAAACGTACCGTACTATGACGTCAAATGAACCCGGGTGCAGACCAAAAGTGCTAGTGTGAAAGCACCCTAAGAAGCACCTAAAAATCACCACTGCATACAGCTTCTTATTGCACAATCATCCAGATTTCCTTTCAGGTTATAATATGGATTTGTATTGAATTGAATTGAATGTCAACAGCTGAACTACTAACATTCAAGAAACTGGATATCTTTCTGTCAAAAAAACAAAAAAAAAACACTTAAGTACTACAGCAAATAATCAGTCTGACACTTCTAACCTCCTTCAGCACCAGCACACAGTTCCCGGGTCCCACACACTGCGGCAGCTCTGCGATGCGGCCCTTATTGAGATAAGGCCCAGAGAAGCAGCGATGGTTAAAATAGATCTTAGGGCAGCAGTACTTCCCATTGGCCTGGCCTGCTGGTGGCACACAAACAAGATTAAAATAGTAGCATCTTATAGAGAGTGTGTGAACGTCTTCAGCACGAGCATCCATGTTTTGAGATAATCAAATAGGAATCTTCACTTACCCATTTCTGCCTGACTGCTGTTCATATGTTGTTTGGTAGTGTCAGGTGAGGAGTCTTTGGATGGCACTCGGCTATGGGGAAAGACAGAAATGTGTTTTTCCATAAATCAAAACCACTTGAACTTAAAGGGTTATTTCAGCCCAAAAATTAAGAGATTTCTGTTTTTTGTATTTTTAAATTAATTTTCTATTTCTTTTTTCTATTTAGTTCTATTTATTTTTTGTTCAAATGAAATACATATTAACAGAAACGTTTAATTTAGGTCTTTAGAAAAGAAAATCACTGTTATAAACAGATTAAAATTAATATATATTTGTAAAATTATTTTACATTTAAACTAGGGGTGTATGAAAACATAGCATTGTGTACTGTTACATATTCTGTGTACTGTTAGGGACATTAAATAAATGAATAAATTAAATTAAATGAATAAATATACATGATTTCTTGTTCTGGTGGGTCACTTTTAGCTGAATTGAATCATATTTTGACTATTTACATTTCATTAAAAAATGCAAATGAGTGCTTTGTATGCAAATGTGTTTTGTCTATACATGTACCAGTATATTGGATCTGTGCAGAAACTGTAGCTGTTACATAAAGTGACATAACATACCATTTAATGAATTCTGTTTATAAGGAATGATCTATATTTAATTTAAAGTGCAGACTATGCTGTTTTCATTTTGTTTATTAGTACATAAATACAAGACTAAACAGTTTATTTAATTTGTATCTATTTATTTGTTATTAGTTGTTTATAGGGGTGTAACAGATCACGGTTGATTTATGATTCGTATGGATCACAACCCACGTTTCGGAACACAAGTGACCCGAGAATTAATAGATTATAGAATAATAGATTAATCCTAAATTTTTAACAATTTCAGAAAGATCGCCTCTCTCGTCATTGAAATAAATGTATGAAGCATTTAGGCTGTCCAGTGATATATAGTGATGACGGAAAAAGTCATGGTAGGTTATTCGGGATGTGGTGGGTTTCTTAGGTTAAAGGTGTTTTCTGTCACTACTTGTTTACCCTACATCACTGCATTCAGTGCAAGCTGCACAATTACTCATTAAAAGTTCAGGATCTCAACACCCACGCAACAAATTATAAATTATGTTGATTTGCATATGTTTATTAATCCTTAAAATCTGAACATGCAAAAATCAAGAAAGAGATTGAGTCTTTAGTCTTTTGAGTTAGATATGAAGTTACAAACAATCAAATAATACAGAAGTACTGGGATAACAGTTTATAGTTTAGATCAGTGGTGCTCAACCCTGCTCCTGGCGATCGACTTCCCTGAGTTCAGCTCTTACCCTCATCAAACACACCTGAACCAATTAATTAGGACCTGAACAGCACTAGATAATTACAGACATGTGTGTTTGATATGGGTTGCAACTGAAATCTGCTGGACAGTCGATCGCCAGGAGCAGGGTTGGTCACCCTGGGTTTAGATATAACCACTGATGTTTATTGTTAAAATCACCATCATATGCATATAATGACGGCTCAAAAAAGAAAGTTGTAGGCAGCAATTACATTATTTAACTATTTAAGTGGCGACAACCAGCCATCAAAAATGTGCCACTGAATAATTCTTAAAAAATATGATACATCTAGCAATAAAACATGACATTTTACGAGTGAATAACTGAATCATTTTATAAAAATGAGACTAAAAATAAATATGGGTTGTGCAAATTATGTTAAATTTCTACATTTAGCCTCATCAGCAACAGCAGTAATAACAGTGAATTTTTCACAGTACTGAATGTTTTACAATTTATTTTTATTCAGCTGATAATTTCTTCATTTTATTTGTAATAAAATTACAGGTTCTAAGTTCTGTTTGTTAAAACCTTTTTGGTTTTGTCTTGCAAATGACATTTGTCTCCTCCCCTTTTTGGCTGATCCGAAAAAATTATCTAATCAGTGACTAAAAAAATCAAAACGCGATCTGAACCGTGAGATTTGTGATCTGTTGCACCACTAGTTGTTTATGATAATTTTTCCAATATTAGATCTTTATTCTGAAAAACGTTTTTTTTGCAAAATACCGTCTTTCTTACAGTTTTACAAAACCATCACAATACATTATATTACTGTAACCACCATTAAGCAATACATCTTTAAATCATCAGTTGTTTTTGCAAATATATAGCTCTTGCTTGACAACATGAGAACAAATCGCATTGGTTTTGACAATCAAAAACAAACCACATTGGCTCTCAAACATAGAAGCAAGTGTAGACTTTGAATGAAGAAACAGAAATTTCCCTGATTTGCATCGTGAAAGTAAATGAAAGTCTTACTGTTTTGTATTAACACAAAGGTGAGTAAATTATGACAGAAGCTTCATTTTATTTAGTTTTGTTTCACGAAGCCTTTTCTTTGTCTTACTTACTGTTTCTCTGGCTGAACAACCGCAACCTTTCTCTGTTTCTCCACTGCAACACATAAAACATGAATTTAAGTGTCTTGATTTCATATATAAATATCAATTAAAGTAGTAATTTGTGTTTACTACTTTAAGTAACGTCAGTTTCTCTGAAATTGTGCAGTTTATGGTGAAAAACTGACCTCTGGGCTTGCAGGGGTGCAGTAGAGGATAACCATTTGTCTCACACCAGCTCACTGGGAAAATATCCATGGAGTCTGTGTGAACTATGATCTCTGGCATGGCTTGCTTCAGACCTGAGTGAGGAGCATGAAGGAGAGATAAATGAGACTGATCCTCACGCCTACTGACCTTCTGTGATGTCTATAAAGGGTTAAGCCCAGTCTTAAATTAGTGCATTAGCGGTCCTGCTATTTTTAATCAAGGACCTGGCTTTGTTAGTATCCTCTGAAGCCTTCCCAAGCAGACACTGCATAATTATTTCTGGTCATTCAGAGCTGATTTACTGCAGAAGGAAGAGTGTTGAATTCACACCTTCCAATCGAATCCACATGTGTTGACCTTTGACCTTGGTAATAGTGGCTACGTGGATGTTTTCAGGGCAAATTGGGTTGACGGCCTCCAGCATCATGGACTCTTTGATGCACTGATCGGATGGATCCTACAAGAACATTTCAAAGGGGGTCAACATTGTAAACTCACATTAGCAATAAAAACAGCAATAATTGAGCTTAGATGAAATATTCATTTAAAATATAAAAAACTTGTCTTTGAAATTGATGCATTAAACTGATCAACAGTAACAGAAAAGACATTTTAAATGTAAAACATTTCCATTTAGGCATGGGAAAATAACCGTTTTCAAAGTTTACCGCGGTTTGGAAATGTCAAGATTTTAAAACCGCCTACATTTTCTGCTATACCTTACCTATGGTATATGTAAGATTTTTTTAAAGGTTTTTTAGTTTTTTAGGTATAAAAGTATCTCCAGCAGAAAAGATATCCAAATATGCTGTTTTAAATCGTAAAGAAATCTGTTTTTGAAACTAATGAAGACAGCAGAAGTCAATGATTGATTTGAATTATTTAACTTAAAGGGCACATATTTGACCCCTTTTTTATATTTAATATAAGTCTTTTGTGTCAGCAGAATCTGTCTGTAAAGTTTCAGCTCAAAATACCCATCAGATTATTAATTATAGCTGTCTGAAGTCTTTGTATTATAGCTCTAAACAGCTTGTTGCTATTTTTGGTACTGGGCCTTTAAGGATAGTCCTCCCCGCCCACCGTTCCCACGTGCCCGTCAGCATGCCTCAATCTCCGCCCTCGGCTGCGTTAGACAGACAGACACAACAGGAACAGATGTAAAGGAAGCAGATCTCACTACGTTTACAGTAAAATACTATGGTAAGAACTTTACCAATGACTGTTTGATGTGTTTGTTGAGGAGTTGCAATGATGAGTCACACACAATGTAGTTACAAAGTTCACGCACGCATACACGAACGCAGACATGTTAATACACAGATGTCAATCAATTGGGTGGGTGGGGGGGGGGGGGGGGGGGGGGGGGGACCGCACTCCTACGTAAAGTTGCGGTCGGTCTCAAAACTGCTCCAATTGGTCCACCGTTTTTATGTTGTTAAATTAAAAAAAAAAGGACTGGGTTTGTTTATATCACCCCAATATGATGGTCTATACACTATACCTTCACATATGTCTGTCCAAACAGCTTAAAAAGTAGATTTTTTTAAAATAGGTGCACTTTAATATTTACTGCTCAAAAATACTTTAAATGTTTCTCAAAATAAAATATGTTGTGTTCAAAGGGCAAAAAGTTGTAGTTTTTTGCCCAGACATTGAAAAAGACTATATTTTAGAGCAGTAATCACAATACCGTGACTATCATATAAATCTAAATATTAAACAATTAATAAAATATCAAATATCATATAAATATAAAACAAATACAACTCATATATTTTACTTTGTACATTTCGTGAAAACGCTAACATCCAACTGCCCTCTCAAAAGCTGTTTTTGAATTGAATTTTTATTATTGCATGAACAGTTTAGATTTTATTCATATTTAATGTTAGTTATTGTATTTGTAATTATTTATTTTAAATGCAAATGATTAATTATTAATAGCATTTATTAATCATAGATCAACATTCAATAATGCATTATAAAAACCTAAAGCTGTGCTTTTAAAGTTTAGTTAATGCAGTACGAGTTAACAAGAACCAACAATAAAGGACTTCATTATGTAATGTTAACAACAGGGCTGCACGATTTGGATTCTGACATTTCAATATTTTGCTACTCTGCAATATATATTGTGATGTAAATACCATATCCCCACATCAACAATATAAGAAACAATCTAGACATAGATACATGAAATAAAGAAAATACTAAACATTTTATAATGTTATACGTAATAATGTAAAATAATACGGCATAGTCTTCGATTTATGAATAATATGAATAAAATTAATCGTTATTTAAGTTACAAATGGTACAATTTCTTATTGCAGAGTGCTATTTGAAAACAGTCACAGGCGTCAAAAACACATGCAAATGATAAATTATAATCCAGACTCAATGTTGCATATCTTGCGATGTGACTATTGCGAATGATCACACGATTTATGTTAGGAAATACATTAACTAATGGAACCTTACTATAAAGTGTTACCAACAATTTAAATATAAATGAATTGCATTTTTAATGTGTTTTATTATAATATTTTATTTGAACTCACTGGAGGAAAGCATTGCTGTGGGGCCGCTTCAGCCTCACACTGCTTTAGATAGTCTGCCCAGTCAAAATCCTGACCTTGGAACCCTAGAAACGCAAACACACACACACACACAAACACACAAAGGTCACCAGAGAGAAACCGTCAACTGCACGACCGTGTCCCTAATATATATATAAATTTTAAAATAACTGCAAGGCTAGATTTGAACTTTAAAGTAAATCCCAAACAGACCCCCAATGGCAATTCAAATGATGAACTAATCAATATGTTGATCGGCAATTAGCAGCATGTGAGCCGTAAAGGAGATCTGACGATGAACACTTTGATATGCGAGCGCTCAAAGCAACAAAGAGGTCAAAGAGTCTCCAAAACCAAGACTAAAGATAAATCTACACATTCTGGTGTCAATTAAACACCTGCATATCAGATCAAAACCCAAAAATAATGAATCATTAATCATCCAAACGCGTTTATGTTGGGCAAAGTCCAAAAGCCTCAAGCCTCAGTGTGTGTTTCCAGCTGTTAAAATGGGGAGGGATCCATAATGACCTGGCCAGCCGTCCCACGCCAGCCATTAGTTGTAATGACTGCTCTTCTGTGCAGTATAAGTGCCAAGGAATGAGGTTGTTTTTCAGGACAGGGGGGCATCTGACAGTAAAAGCACTACTCACTCATGTGTTCACGTTCCCAATAAACCAATGTTTCCTGGGCAGCAGAATGAACAAAATGCTTAGTGTTGTTTCCAATCGCCAGATCTCAATAAATCTGCTCTTGCTTGAGAAAAAATATGCAATTTTGCCCTTAAATTATTCCAAGGAATAAAGTTGTTTGAAAAGGAAAGACAAGAGTTGCTATTGCTAATTTGACAATTGAATGAAGAGGTTAATTCGTTCATTTTTTTCGGGTTAATCCCTTATTTATCAGGGGTCGCCACAGTGGAATGAACCGCCAACTATTCTAGCATATGTTTTACACAGCGGATGCCTTTCCAGCTGCAACTCAGAACTGGGAAACACCGATACACTCTCACACATACACAACGGTCAATTTTGTTTACCCAGTTCACTTGCGCTACGACCCATTCACATGGGGCATTAGTGTCAATACTTCCCATTCACTTTGAATGGGTGACGCCAGGCGTTACCGAACTGCAATGTGGATCCGTCTGCGCCGCTTCAGTTGTGGTGGAAAGTTGCGCTGGATCTTAACAAACATCTAAGTTTCAAAAAAGAAGCTGAGGTCTTCGAAGTTGTCAAGTTGAAGCGGTTTATTGTTACAGCAAAGATGGTCGATCGAGCTCTCTCCTACCCATTGTTCAAAAACCCACAGTTTATATACAGTTTTCTTTTCCATAGGTAACATCATCCTAATCCCGGCTCTAATAGGCTCCTAGCTTTTTAATCAATGGCTGTGTTTTTTCTGTTTTTATCTTAGAGGTCAAACTTGCAACAACATGTTAATACTTTCATTTTTGATTTGTGCATATTAATACTAAATGATTTACTAATAAATAGAATTTATTAATACTTATTAACACAATTTTTCCTTTTAAACTACTCCAAAAGTTGGTCATACAAATAGTATCAGTAAAGCATCTTATCTGTTAATTTATTTTTTTAACTGACAACACCAGAATAAACTTCAGTGAAGTCTTCAGTACAGCAGAATTAGTTACATTACATTTATGCAAATAAATATGGCTGAAAGTATAAAGATTAATGTTCAATTCATGTAAGACATAATTTAACTCAATTTAAAACCCTGAAAGTTTATACTTATCCAAGGTGAAACTGCATAAGATTTTTCTATCAGGTTTCTCCACTCAGGGGTAAAACAGCAGAAGGCTCCCTATTCCCTAACCCACTTGATATGGCTGTGTCCTGAATTACAAGAATTTGGGCAAAGTATATTTGAATATTTTTCTAAACACCTCATAAAAATCTTGAACTATGTACACTTTTAGCTGTTCTTGGGATATTTAATAACTTAGAGATGTTTAATTTATATGAAAGACAAGCCATGTTATTTGGTATGGTAACTGCCAAAGGGGTGATTTTGAAAATGTGGAAAACTGAATTTGTACCTATGTTTGCTATGTGGGGTAGAGATCTCCTGAACATGCTTGCTTTGGAGAGGTTGAGATCTATCAATAATGATAACTTTGAGATATTTGATAAAACATGGGGACAGACATTAGAACACCTTAATGCACTGGAAGAAATGCAAACATAACCAATGACCCGTCAATAACATAGTAATTAAAGACTGAGTGTAACTGATATTCACCATTCGTAATCTATAATGTTTTTAATAATGTGCCCAAACTATTATTTGACAATAAAATTATAGTGAGGATAATGCATTTTTTCTGGTAATATAAGAACTTTTATTTATAGATTACCTGATCAGCCAAATTACATTTTGCTTTCGAGTGCAATTTTCCCTCTGTGTTCTTTTGTTCTGTCATAGGTAGGGCCACACGGAAGATTTCTAGCCATTCATTGATTCTGTTTATTAACTTGTGTAAATTTGTTTATTTATTTAATTTATATTTATTCAGTTTTTAAATTAATTTTAGTAATAATATTGACAAATTTGAAAATATTCATATTATTTATTTACAAAACAGTTTGTAAAGTACTATTTTCTGTCTTTTAGTAGAGATTTTATTTGAGAGACTTGCTTCGTTTACCAAATAAAGTGGATCTCATTGGATATGCATTGTAAACATTAAATAAATGATAAGAAAGTGTTACTTTTTATTTCATATATTAAGCTTTTATTAAGTGATACTCCCAAAATAATTCCGCAAAAATCCGTAGATTTTAAACAAAATATTCCGCAGAAATAGCAAAAATTGTCCGCAGATTCCGTCTGGCCCTTAATATTTTCATGTATCGTATTTTATATGTATGTTATTGTATTGTTTGTTTTTTTCTCCCTTTTGTTGTAGTTTTGTAGAATGCAAATCGTTCATTAAAAAAAATATTTAAAAAACAAAGAATAAGGAACGCTATATATAACCGGTTTATTATAAAGAATGCATTTTCTGGAGTGTTTTGTTTAGGCCTAATGTAACACGAGTGTTAAATCTGAGCCAGTATTGCTCAAACCTTTACGTCTTTCTTATTTATAAGTATGTTCTCCAGAAGTAAACCATGAGCTTAGAGATTTTAGAAATGGCATAATTAATTTATTATGAATTAAAAAAACTGATTAATTAATAGATTTTAATCAACTTAATCTAGAGTAGATGTAGGCCCAATTCTCCCTATTAGCCCTTTTCCTTAATCCTACCCCTCTATTTGCGCATTCAGGTGAAGGAGTAGGGGTGTCCCAATTCTCTTTAGCTTGAAAGCGTAGGACTAAGGGGAAGGGCTAGAT
The DNA here is from genome assembly GCA_903798035.1 of Danio albolineatus. NCBI lineage: Eukaryota > Metazoa > Chordata > Actinopteri > Cypriniformes > Danionidae > Danio > Danio albolineatus. The sequence continues at coordinate 77,015 of CAIGQQ010032152.1, forward strand.
GGCCCTTGAAACTGACATTTTTCAGGACCGCACTCAAAACCAAGAGGTACAAAAATTTCGCAGAATACACCATTTTAAAAAAATACTAAAATAAAAACCACAAAATTTCGCTATTTATTATCCATAATAGTACCTCCTGTATAGCAGTCCCACGACATACTTTCACATTTGTTACTTGATGACACTCGAATACCCTGTCAGAAACGTCTAGTGGCTGGAAATTTTACAGTGCTTTTTGCGTGTGTTTACATAGATGAATATGGCCACGATGTAAATGCACAGTACAGTGACAATCTTATTGCCACATTATATTGCTATGATAACATGGTATCGTTGCCTTCGGTGATTTCCTGAAGATAAACACCACAGTTAATCAATCACGATAATCAATCTCATATGAAACGAGAGACGCGATGACAGATGATGACGTGTGCAGGTGTCGTAGTGCTGTCCCATTTCTTAGGGGTACATTTTGAAGCCCTTCCACTTCACATTCTGTTTCAAGGGCCAAGGGGAAGGGGTCCAAAAATAGAATTGGAATTGGGTCTTAGTCGACTAAAATCTTGTTATATTTAGTCAACTAAAGCTAAATACAATAAATTGAGAAGACTAAAATATAAATAAGCCTACAGGCATTTTATTCAAAAACCTGTATCTACAGACCTGGAGGAGGACTGAGCTTGACTCCGTTCTTCAGACTCCATTGTGTGGGGAAGATGCCAGGACTGTCCCGGTGGCACAGGAAAGAGCGTGCACCTCCCTCTTTCTGTGCCTCGTCTCTCATGTCATCCATCAGAACCAGAAAAAACTGCTCATTAAATACCTGCATCACATACATAAAAAACAGGTAAAAGTATCAAGCAAGAAGGTCTACAATCAGTCTTCCTGTTCATTCTAAGATCATTTATCTGGAATACACCCATGTTTAGGAATCACTCATCCTTCAATGCGAAATGCCTGACCTTTCGGTGTTAACACTGAGACTCATTATTGTGATCCTTCTGAAAGCTAAACACGATTGATAACTGAAATAAACTTTTGTTTTACAAGATTCTGGTTTTATTCTTCACAATTGCTATTTTTGTCTCATTAAATAAAATGCTAGTAATCATCAAGCTTGTCTCAAAATAAATGAAACGGTGATGAGTTTTTGATAACACTTTACAATAATGGTCCATTAGTTCATGTTAGTTTATTCATTTACTAACATTAAGGATGAAAAATCTTGTAAAGTCTTTATTATCATAGCTCAACAGTAACTAATGCATTACTAAGATCCAAAGTTGTGCTTGTTAACATAAGCGAATGCAGTTAGATAATGTGAATTAAAGAGCCCATATTGTACATTAAAAAAGGTCATATTTTGGTTTTGGGGGTCTTCATCAACAGGCTGATATGCATGCAAGGTCAAAAAACACATTAATTGTCTTATAATCTGCATTTATTTTTACCTCATTATTCCAGCGACTCCCATATGAATCGTTCAGCGATTCATTTGTTCCCAAACAACTCCTTAGCGCGATGCTAAACTGCGCTGATTGGACCGATGAGTCGATGACCCAGTCTGTTGCGATTGGTCGACAGCGCTCAGCGTGAGAGAATGCCCATCACGGCATAGTGAATACGTGAGCGTACCTGCCAACACTCCCGTTTTTCCCAGGAGTAGCCCGTATTTCAGACCCATCTAACGACACCCTCCCGATTTGTTATTTCTCCCGGAAAACCACCCCCCGGTCCTCAGCGTTTTGGTACGGTCTGTGAAACCCCCGGGTCGCCAACATTGGTCCGATCGCAGCGCCCGAAACACGCTTCACAGAAGTTAAGACAGCTCACTCCCGAACTCAATCTCCCAGCTTATTACTCTATTGTTAACCATAACTAAAAACAGCGACAGACATTCAGTATTAATGCACACAGCAGCAAAAGCTGACCCATTATGACGCATGACCGCCGCGCTTGAGTAGGAACAGCCCATGGTGGCCATAGCAATGACAAACAACAAAGGGATACGAGCTCACAAAGGCATTTTAATCCATAAACAAAGCAACACGCGTCGCGTTTTCAAAACACAATTAAATACATAATTTGCAAGCTAGAGAAAACAGCGAGGCAATAGTTTTAATCACACTTACGTTGAAATGGGGAAAGAAGGAAAGGTTCGATAGAGGGTGCACGCCAGATTCACGGTGGCAGGGCAGATCAGCCGTCAGGCCACTGGGAAACGTCCCGGTGCTCCCCATGCTCCTTCCGTTAACGACGGCCGGCGAATCCCCCGTTGTAATAGTGTAGATTTTAGAAGCACTCCTCAGAGGGAACACAGCACAATGCTGGGCTAATGCTGAGGTTTATTTTTGCAAAAATGCCTCACGCACGGACTCTCACAGCTTTATCTTTAGGAAGGGAAAAGAGCACAACTTTCCCCTTACACTTCAGAGTACTGCGTCCACGACGTAACATGATTTAACCTGAATGCGATAGTGCTTGTCATCTTCCACTTTCTCTTCCTGTCTGTGGGCGGGCCGGGGAGTTTCAACTTTCCCGCAGTCTGCGCGCGCAGCTAGTGGGCGGGGCTTATGTTTCGTGTTCACGTAATGCCGAAACGGCTAAAGACTCGTTATAACAACGATTCATTTGAAGAACGATGAGTCGACTCTTTTATAGATGAATCAATAGTTTTAAACACTGTGCACTTTCAGATTTAAGCCTTAGCTGGACATTTCACTTCACTTAGAGCTGTGGTACACACTACATGCAAGCTCATTTTCAAAAACCCATAATATGGGCTCTTTAACGTTATTTAACTTTAATAACTTTATAAAAGATGAATACGGTAATAAATATGTTACTAATAGTTTGTTCGTGTTAATGTATTTGTTACGGTTCGTGGGAGTTTGGATTTGTTTTGTGCTTTTTCCCTCCTTGTATATCTCCCCTCGCTCTCGCTCTCTCTCTATCCCTCCTTGTCTGTCATTCGCTCTTTGTCTCGCCCTATCATCTTTTGTTCCGCTATTTTCGCCTTCCCAGGTACCTGCTTGTTGGATCCCAAGACTGTCACTCTTTATTAGGGAGTTTCCTCGTGGACCAATCAGACGTCGATCCGCGGACTTTAAATCTCACCGGCAGGCCTTCTTGGACAGTTCGTTCGTTCTGTGTGTGTGTGGGTTTGTGCTGTGTTTGGTTTTCGATTATGTATGATATTGGCTCCGTGTTTCTGAACTTTCCTAAAAACAGCACATCTGTAAAATGATTTAAGAGTGTATCAGTCCTTCTTGGGGGAAAAGGAATAGTTTAATAGGTCGCGCGACATACGTTTTGCCCGTAGAGTTGAGATTGTTCAGAATACACTCGGTAAGTGGGTGAGCGCCGCTTCTTGTATTTTTGATTTATTATTTTAGGGAGTGTATTTTTATGGGCGTCGAATACGCTGAAGATTTCGGTTTCTTTTTCACATTTTTATTTTTATTAGTGAGTTTAGAGGGGATCTTGTGTTCTAGCTTAGGTGGTTTTTGGTTTTGTTTATTTCTTTGATTTGGCGCCACTCTAGTTCCTTTTTCCCCGGTAATTTGATTTGATTTGTTTGATTATTTTTCCATTGTACATAGCGCACACATGCATTTTGTTGGCTTTATCACTTTCCTCATAGAGGAATAAACGAATTAACTGTTTCATCTGTGTCCTTGTTTCCTTCCATCCAATCCCTTCAGTAATAATATAATATTCTAAATGTTACGTTTAATCTCCCTAGACAACTTATTGAATCGTAACAGTATTACATATGTCTATTATGTGTCTCTGCATAGACTTAACATGTAAATCACTTAACGTTTCAGCCACGTCAGGTGTGAACCCCATTAGTCTTGTGTTACCAATTCAACAAGCAAGTTTTGTTAACACTTTAGTTTGTGCCAATTTTCACTATTAACTAGTGGCTTATTACCTGTCTATTAATAAGATATTGGCTGTTTATTATTAATTATAAGGCATATATTCTGCATGTTCTCATTCTACATCCCTAATCCTACCCAATACCTAAATCTGACTACAACCTCAATAAATATCAATCCAAACTCTTTTCAAATCCCCAATAGCACTGAATTTATCGGTTACAAAACTTTTTTTTATCGGTTACAAAACTTTTCTAAGTATTAGCAACTAAAAAAAGCATTGATTTCTTCCAGCATATTCTGGAGGCAATGACAGGACTGGGAGGTACTGTAGGATCCATTACGATACCTTGGCCACCGTGGCAGGACTGATAGTGAAAGGAGCAGCAGGATCCACCGCTTCCAGCTTCATCCCTTCAGTAAAGCAGTGCGGAGTGATGGCTGATCTGTCCTGAATACAGAAACAATCATGCTTTCATCAATAGGACTTATTAATTTAGAGACTGACTGTAAATTAGAAACAAGTACAAAATGCATTTTCTAGCTTTTCTCTCAATTGTGTTTTTTTCATCTGTATTATTATTAACATACCTTTATAACTGTTTGGAATGTAAATATAAGCAAGTTTTTATAGCATATTTATAGCATTTGTTGCAACAAAATGTATTTTTGTTAACCTTCATTATAACTTTATTACACTTATTAATGAATTACCTGGCATTGTCAAAAACAAACATTACCATTATAACTCAAAAAAGCACACATTAATATAATATGATGAATGACAATGTTTAATTTTTGTGGTGAAAAAAAGTTGGTGTTTAACAAGACCATGCATAATAGGATACAATACAACATAGGAAAAATAACAGACTGTCTTATTTTTTTATTTCCCCTCAAAATAAAATAGATTAAATGTATAAATTAAAAACAAACATAACCTCTGAGAGAAAAAAAATAAAATGAAAAAGTAAATAAAAATTAAAAATGAGACAAAAATTATTAAACCAATAATAATTAAGCAAGTTTACAATAAAAGAATTTAAAAAAAAGGAAAGAAAATAAAAGCTAAAAAATTAAAAGTTCACATTAAGGAGTAAACTTTGATAATGTTTAATTCTTAATAAAATTGAAGTCAAAACAATAAAGATAAATGGCATTTTTTACTGAATAAACAGTTACACCTGCACAATGTCCTCACTTGATATCATCCATTGTTTACACTAGGGGTGCTCAACCCTGTTCCTGGAGAGCCACCCTCCTGCAGATTTCAGTTGCAACCCATATCAAACACACATGCCTGTAATTATCAAGTGCTGTTCAGGTCCTAATTAATTGGTTCAGGTGTGTTTGATCAGGGTTGCAACTGAAATCTGCAGGAGGGTGGATCTCCAGGAACAGGGTTGAGCACCCCTGGTTTACACTTTAGTTTAGGTCACAATTCATGCTATTATTACCGGTTTATTACCTGCCTATTATTAAGACATTAACTGCTCATTAGCAGTTATAAAGTATGCTCCTATCCTGCATCATTATTCCCAAAACCTAAACCTAATTTCTACCTTACTCACCATTAAGGCCCAATCCCAATTCTACCCATTAGCCCTTGCCCTTACCCCTACCCCTCGTTTTGCGCGTTCTCGTCAAGGGGTAGTGGTGTCCCAATTATTTTTAGCTTGAAGGCGTAGGGCTAAGGGCAAGGGATATACACCCCTTCGAACGAAGATTTTTAAGGACCACACTTAAAACGGAGGGGTAAGAAAATTTACCAGAATACACCTGCCACAACAGCAGGATAGCTGAACCCGGAAGTAAGGAGATCCACAAATTAGTATTTTTTGTCACTATTACGAATTTTTACGACAAACAAACATTTGTTTTAATACATTCATAAACGCGCTCGTGTTTTACCGTCATGCTTTTTTTTTTTTAAATGAAAAAATAAATAAATAAATAAAAAAACGCTAAATTTCGCGATCTAGAATCCACAATCATAACACCTGTACAGCAGTCCCACAACATTCTGACACTTGATGACACTGGAATACCCTGTCAGTAATGTCTAGTGGCTGGGAATGAGCTTTTTACAGTGTCTGCTATAATGTTAATGTTGTTTTCGTGTGTTTACATAGATGAATATGGCCACTGTGTAAATACACAGTACAGTTACGATCTTGTTGCCACGTTAGATCGTTATAACATAATATACGCCTTCAGTGATTTCCTGAAGATAAACACCAAAAAAGAACACAACTGGAATAACTCCAGCAGTCGTGATCGTCTGATCTCGTATGAAGCAAGAGATCGCGATGACATATGATGACGTGTGCAGGTGTTAAAGTGCTGTACCAATTCTTAGTTTTGAAGCCCTTCCCCTTAACCCTCGGTTGTAAGGGCCAAGGGGAAGGGGAAGGGGTAGGGGTACAAAAATAGAATTGGGATTGGGCCTAATACACAACTAATTTGTAGTTTAATAAGCTAGTAGTGTTAGTTAAGGGTTTCTTAGTACAGTGAATTGTGACCAAAACTAAAGTGTTACCAATTAATTTCTATTAATATATTTTAAATGGAAAAATGCTGTCTGTTAAAAAGATTTTAAGTGTGCTCATATTTTTTACGCTTAAGCTAAATTGATATACTGTAAATGTTTTGGTTGTATTTGTTAACAGATCTGTTCACTGTTTGTGATGTGTGAAATGCTGGAAGAAAATACTACATATTCCACTATTAAATAAATGTTTGTTTGTTTTAAATGAGCTGAATTAAAACCAAAAAGGTTTAAAGCAGGGCTACACTTATTAAAAGACAATCGTGCTGGTGCAACCTGCAGTGAAGTGCTTTGCTCAAGGGCACAAAGGTCACAGTGGATCACCATAACTCTCCAGGTTATACATCACACCAGCAGGGTTTAAACAAGCAGACTTGGGGTCAGAGTCAAGTTTTACCAAACACATGGTAGTTAATTAGTATTTACTGACCCTGTAAAACTCCTCGCTGATGGTGGAGTCCTGCTCCTGAGAGGAGACGCTCTTCTTTACCTCCTCCCATTCAGCTTCAGTGCGCAGAGGGAGCAAAGCTACAAACAGAACACACATAAATATGATCAAATCTCTGCCGACTTCATCACACGTTTATCTTCTAAAAGTTTGTGGACTCTAATCGACGCCCCTGTAAACCCTTCCCCATCCACCACTTCCTACTATGGATTAGCTAAACTGTGATATGTGGATCTCCCAGGGTAAATGTTTTATAGTTTGAGCAATCTGGCTTTCTGTGCATGGACTAAGGCTGCATTTACACTGCTGTGTTTTCGCTTTACAACACAGCTTTTGATACGTAATGCCTGGTATTCAAACAACCCTGGAGTTCTCGACTATTTAAAATAGAAACTTCTTTAAACTCAGCAGAGAACATTTGTTTAAAATTCAGTCAGTCGAATTTCAGACACACGGCCCAAAATAAAATAGATGACAGAAAGGGCACCTTATGAATGTTACTTTTATTTTTAAATGCCTCAAGGTTTTGTTTTCATTGTGTGCACACAAAATAGTAAGTAACCCAATGGAGTTTTGAATGATGCCTTACACTTATCTGTGTTACCAAAAATGCCTATTTTAAGTTATGTCAGTGTTAAAGTCCATGCACACCAGGATGATTATGCCTCATGTTTATCGGCAACATTTAAAGCCTTGTAAATAAACAAAAAGTGCCAATGTGGGCATGCACACCAGTGCGCAAACACCAGACATAAAGGTTTAAATACTCTTTTTGGTTTGATGTGAAGTTAAAAACTGGTCAATCAAGGAGTGCTTTTGTTCATGTTCCTTGAACAGCAGAAGCTACATTAAAGAGCCCCTATTATGGGTTTTTGAAAATGAGCTTGCATGCAGTGTATAACACAGCTCTGGTGAAGTGAAATGTCCAGCTAAGGCTTAAATCTGAAAGTGCACAGTGTTTAAAACTATTGATTCATCCATAAAAGAGTCGACTCATAGTTCCTCAAACGAATCGCCATGCTTACGAGTCTTTAGCCGTTTCGGCATGATGTGAACACGAAACATAAGCCCCGCCCATTTGTGCGCACGCAGCCCCGGGAGATTTGAAACCCCCAACCCCGCCCACAAACAACAGCTGCGAGCAAAGGTTGCCAGATTGAATATGATTGTGCAGGTAAAACCTTTTGGATAGGGTTTGGACTGGAATCAGTCAGCTATATCTGGCAACACAGAGAAGAGCACTGTAGCAGACGTGCTCAGCTGGATATTGGAAGTGTGCAGATGAACCAGACATGAGACTGTGAAGACAGTGGTTGAGGTTTATTTCTGCAGAAATGCCTCAGCATTATAGCCCAGCCTTGTGCTGTGTGCCCTCTGAGGAGTGCTTCTGAAATCTACACGCTTACATCGGAGGATTCGTCAACCGTTTGTTAAAGAAAGGATCAGAAAAGACTTGATGTATGCAGAAGCAGACTGGCCTAAGGGAGCACCGGGACATTTCCCTGGCCTGCTATCCAACAAGTGAGTAAGTGCGATTAAACCGGTTGCCTCATTGTTTTCTCTAGCTTGTAAATGATGCATTTAATTGTGTTTTGTAACTTTTAACCGCTTGTAGTGTATCTGGTTAACTTGTATTCTCATATCGTATCTAAAAGCAAGTTGTAAATGTGACGCGTGCCACTTTGTTAACGGATTAAAATGCGTTTGTGAGCTTGCGTTTCACTGCTGTTTGACGTTGCTATGGCTACATCAGCTCTCCTACACATTTGCGGAGGTCCTGTTTCATAATGGTTCAGATTTTACCGCTGTGTGCATTAATTCTGCATGTGTTTTTACTTATGGTTAAGAATAGAGTAATATGCACGGAGACCGGGGGGTTAGTTTCAGGGGTGAGGTGTCTAAAATATGGGCGACTCCCGGGAAAAACAAGTGTTGGCAGATATGCTCACGCACACACTATGACTACTTCAATATTGATAAGCCATGGTGGGCATTCTCTCATGCTGAATGATGTCGACCAATCGCAATAGACTGGGTCATTGGTCCAATCAGCGCAGTTTAGCATCGCGCTAAGGAGGGGTTTTGGAACAAATGAATCGCTGAACGATTCATATAAGAGTCACTGAGATAACATAAATGCAAATTATAAATGCAAATTATAAGACAATGAAAGTGTTTTTTGACCATGCATGCATATTAGCCTGCCGTTGGAGACTCCCAAAACCAAAATATGACCCTTTTTAATGTATAATAGGGGCTCTTTAAAACACGATTTGTGGTGCTCAAACACAAAGTGAGTGTAGTGAACACCAAGGAATTGCAGAACAAATAGGATTTACTGGTGAGTTTCATTCAACTTCCTTTTCTTTTGTTCAGCTTTTTGTGAGCTGCAATGGAGGAGCTAAATAGCAGTGGAAGAGCTTCTGCAATAAATACACAAGGAAAAAGCATGAGGGTGACTTCTTCTGTGCAACAAGTGAATGTCAGAAGCGTAATGCAGCACAGTGCCAAATTATGTACCAGGGTATTTCTGTTTTCTTTAGAGCGTCATTATACACAATCACTCTGCTCATCACCAATGAAAGTCAATTGTGTATGAACATCGAAACATACTTTAAAAAACACTGCTTAACAGCGTGAGAGAAAATCCTCCTGTACAAGCCTTTATAATGACCAAATCTGTGATCAAGCCTGATCATCTCACATGCACACAACATATCACAGCACCACTCAAGTGATTGTAAACTATAATGACTTTCTTTCTTCTGTTGAAGACAGAACAAGATATTCTGAAGAACGTTTGGAGAGCAGCCATTGATATCCATAATTGTAAATAAATATACTATGGAAGTCTATATGGCTGCTTTTTTCTAACTTTATATGTCTTTGTGTTCAACAGAAGAAAGAAACTCAGACAGGTTTGAAACAAGTGGAGGATGTGGAAATGATAGCAGAATTTTGATCTTTGGGTGAACTTATAACTTAACATTACAGCTTGCAGTCAAGGATATACACATACAAAACATTACAAAAGTTTTTACACAAATTTAAATGTTCATTTGTACAACATACAAAGCCTTTTTCCATAAAAAACACATGCACAATGTGGTCGCAAAACAATGTATTAGAGATGTTTGCTTATGTTAAAGGGCACATCTTTGACCCCTTTTTTTATATTTAATATAAGTCTTTTGTGTCAGCAGAATTTGTCTGTAAAGTTTCAGCTCAAAATACCCATCAGATTATTAATTATAGCTGTCTGAAGTCTTTGTATTATAGCTCTAAACAGCTTTTTGCTGTTTTTGGTACTGGGCCTGTAAGGATAGTCCTCCCCGCCCACCGTTCCCACGTGCCCGTCAGCGTGCCTCAATCTCCGCCCTCGGCTGCGTCAGACAGACAGACGCAACAGGAACAGATGTAAAGGAAGCAGATCTCACTACGTTTGAGAAATACTACAGTAAGAACTTTACCAATGACTGTTTGATGTGTTTGTTGAGGAGTTGCAATGATGAGTCACACACAATGTAGTTAAAGTTCACGCACGCATGCAAGCACGCACACACACAGCGTGCATGTTGAGCTTTGCACTGCTTTTGCAAGCAAATGTGAAAGGATACAGGTTAATACCCACTGCTGTATGGATATCTGTTATGTTAATGTACAAAATAAACCTGATTTCATGTCAACAATCCGAGATTGAAGCGTTTTTTTGCTGACACACGGCTGTGGTGATGAAGTAAAGCTGAAGTGAATGGCTGTAGTTCATTAACATGCACTGTTTTAAACACGTGTTAAACTTGTGAAACTCACTCTTGATCACATTTGATGATGATTGATGACCTTCCCGAACTGAACAGATCTTTTATTCCCGGTTGCTTTGCGCACATCCTGTCTTGTTGATATGATTATACACGTTACTACGGAGACATGTTAATACGCAGCTGTCAATCAATTTGGTGGGCGGGGGGACCGCACTCCTACGTAAAGCTGCGGTCGGTCTCAAAAACGCTCCAATTGGTCCACCGTTTTTATGCTGTTAAATTAAAAAAAAAGGACTGGGTTTGTTTATATCACCCCAATATGACGGTCTATACACTATACCTTCACATATGTCTGTCCAAACAGCTTAAAAAGTAGATTTTTTTAAAAATAGGTGCCCTTTAAAATAAATGTGGCTAGATGTGTAGATGCCTAGTATAACAGTTTATAGCAAAATTATATATAATTTGTGTTTATTTAATTATTGTAATCTACACATTGTTCAGATTTATATCTTGTTCTAAATATTACAGCTCAAAACAATTACACATGCTGTTTCTAACTAACAGTGTTATAATTTGAGCTCTATTTAATAACTATATACACAAATTTGTACCATAAGTATATAGTTACATACATTTTCTGATCTGTTTCTTTCTTGTGTTTTATACACAGAAAAGACTTTAAAGACTGATTTATTTAATAATCGTACATTCACCACAAATTTGTTTTCATTTCATTGTTTTCAATTCATTTTATAGCTGCTTATAACAGAGTGTTCAGTTATGCAGTTTGGATGGGGATCTTTTCTGAAACATAATGGAAACACCAGCTTAGACGATGATAGATTTTCTTCAAAAAAGTGTGCTAAAAAATGAAAGCGCTCTAGTGCAAACACAGGCCAAGTTTCCATTCATAAGCAATCAGGTTGATTTGCACATTTATAGGTCAGGACGATTCAACTGCAAATCTTTTTGCTCTATTCAGTGTCCTCCTATAACCACAGAACACGCAGCACTGACAAACCTCAAGATCTACATTTATTTCCAGTTTCTGTTTCCATGGTTTTAGGTGCACTGACCACTTATATACTTTAAACTAGCTAGAGCTTGGAAGTAGCAGAATTCTAAGCACACAGACATAAAATATGGCCATTCTAGTGTCAATTCAATCATTCTGTTTTTTATTTTAAAAAAACTTAAAATTTCATATAAAGCTAAAATACAACTTCATTCATTCATTTTCTTTTCGGCTTAGTCCCTTTATTAATCCGGGGTCGCCACAGCGGAATGAACTGCCAACTTATCCAGCATTTGTTTTACACAGCGGATGCCCTTCCAGCCACAACCCATCTCTGGGAAACACATCCATACATTCTCATTCGCACACATACACTGTGGACAATTTAGCTTACCCAATTCACCTGTACCGCATGTCTTTGGACTGTGGGGGAAACCGGAGCACCCGGAGGAAACCCACGCAACCACGGGGAGAACATGCAAACTCCACACAGAACTGCCAACTGGCCCAACCGGGACCTGCCCCAACCGGGGATCGAACCAGCGACCTTCTTGCTGTGAGGCGAACGTGCTACTCACGCGCCACCGTGGCGCCCAAATACAACTTTAAATTTGATTTTTTTATTTTAAAAGAGACCCTCACCTGCTGGTGGTCTAAGAGTGCAGCTGTGCTCCTGTGCCCATCCCGACAGATGAAGCAGGGGGTCCAGATAGAAGACCCATGTGACGGACTGGTTTTCAGGGAGTCCGTCTGTGCCGGCGTATCGAAGGCGTAAGCGGCCCCCAATGTTCTCCTCAATCACTGCAGACCAAACCACTCCAGCATCTTGAAGGTCCACGAGTTCAACATTTAGACCTGGACTTAACAGATCTATAGGATTACAGCCACGCTGTGCCTACAAACACACATGCAGAAGGAAAGAAGAAGAAAAAACACAACATGATGCAGCGTTTAATATTGTTGAACTGTTAATTTTTTTTGTGCTACAATAGTCCATTTACAGGACAGTACTAACATTTTTAATAATTTGGAAAGGTCATTAATGGTTTATTACTTAGATTTTTTATTACTGTTTGATTCTGTGTTGGTTTCAAATTAAATATGTCATGACTTTTCAAATTAACTGAACTTTTATTTCCTGATTGAATTATTCTTAACACTTTTTTTGTCAGTAAAGCATAACAAATACTGTAAGAACAAACATGATGTGAAACATTATTAGAGTTAAAATAACAGTTTCTTTTTAAAAAAGATTTTAACATTGGGGCGGCACGGTGGCTCACTGGTTAGCACTGTTGCTGGACGAAGGTCACTGGTTTAAGTCCTGGGGTGCGTTTCCCAAACAACGACGTAACTCGTGGCTGAACTATCATAGTATGATGCATCATTTGGGAAAAGAACGATGTAGTGACCAGTGTTTCCCAAAACCCGTTGTTTCTCTGTCACAGATCCATAGTTTTAACCACGTTAGTTATAACTAGGGTCACACGGAATTCCGCAGATTTCCGCAGATTTTTAGCACATCATTGATTCTGTTTATTTACTGGTGTAAATGTGTGTAAATGTATATTTAATCAGTTTTCTAATTAATTTCAGTAACAATATTGACTAATATGAAAATATTCATATGATTTATGTACAGTACAGTTTGTAAAGTACTATTTTCTGTCTTTTAGTAGAGATTTTATAGGAGAGACTTACTTTGTTTACCAAATAAACTGGATCTAACTAGATTCGCATTGTAAACATTAAATACAAGTTAAAAAGGTAGTACTTTTTATTCCATATATTAAGATTTTAGTTATGATACTCCCAAAATCATTCCGTATGAATCCGCAGATTTTTAACAAAATTCTCCGCAGAAACAGCAAAAAATGTCCGCAGATTCCGTCTGGCCCTAACGTAAAACGCTCACATTGATGCTCTAGGCAAGGCAAGTTAGAGTTAGAATGTCTTTATTGTCCCCGAAGGGCAATTAGATTTACAGCAATAGCCGACAATCAACAGCAACAAGTCACACTCAACAACATAAAATAACAGTAACAATAATTGATCATAGAGAGGGAGGAGAGGAGAGAGAGAAGAAAAAAAAACAAAAAAAAAACTTAAAGCTTATTAAGTAACCCAACTGCAGTTGGAACAAATGAGTACAAATATCTGTTTGACCTTGCCCGTCTAGAATAAGTATACCTTCTGCCTGATGGCAGGAGGCAAAACTTTGAATAAAGTGGGTGGTTCTCATCTGCTAAAATGGACATAGCCTTCTTTATAACTCTCACCTCATACACTTGTCCAATACTGTTAACATTCATACCTAAAATCTTTTGAGATTGATGAACAATTTTTGAAAGTCTGTTTTTACTTGTCACCCTTAGATTACCATACCAGCATATTACTGCAAAGGTTAAAATAGACTCAATAAAAGAAGAATAAAATGTTCTAAGAAGAGGCCGATCCACATTAAACCCCTTCAACTTCCTCAGATAGAACAGTTTTTGGTTTGCCTTTTTACAGATAAATTGAGTGTTGGCCTCAAAGTTCAATTTATCATCCAAGATGGTGCCCAGATATTTATACTCACTCACTATCTCAACATCAGTGCCGTTAATAGTAGTAGTAGAAGCATTAGAAATAGAGTTACGGCGAAAGTCAATAAGCATCTCTTTAGTTTTTGAGATATTAAGCAAGGCAAGGCAAGTTTATTTATATAGCACATTTCATACACAGTGGCAATTCAACGTGCTTTACACTCTAAACGGGGCAGAGTAACTAGAAGAACCCCATTATTTCTTTGTGCAAATTATATTGTTTTACTTGCACACGCAATATTAGTTTTAGTAAAAACATGCACTCGTTTTCTATATTAACTGAAATATATGTAAACGGCACATACAGGGCTTACAGTATGTTTCCTTTACAAATATTATTGTGAACATTACAGATTTTATTCTAAAGCATAAAATCACTTACAAAAGCTAACCCGTAATGTAAATTAAATAAATGAATAAATAAATAATGAGGCCATTTAATAAGAAATTAAATTTAATATTTATTATTCATTTATTTATTATTTATTTATTAGGAAATGAAAAAAATGCTACTTTAAAAATAATCATGATGATGATTAAAATTAATAATAATAATAATAATAATAATAATAATAAGTTGGATGGTTTTTTTTTGTTTTGTTTTTTTGAAAAGTCTACTTTTACAATTTGACACATGCAAACTACTGCAGAAATGTTCAAACCAACAGGCCCATGTCATACACAGTAGGCTGACTGAAACCACTATTTCTGTTACTTTTATACTATTCAAGAGTCTTGTGCACATTCAGACAGGTAAAATCTGCTACTCTCTTTTTTTTTAAGTTCAAAGCAAACTTGAATACCAAAGCATTTTAGATATGAACATAAAATAGCCTATGTAATACATTAATATCACAAAGTTAATAAAATAATCAGCAAAGTGAAATAAATGACAGAAAAAAAATTATAAAATATCTCTAAAAAATATCATAATTACAAGATTAAAACTTGTAGATTATTTAAATAAGGCAAACCACTAATAGTATACACATATTATGCAGCTAGTTTAGACCAGTCATTTCGTCCTCTCCAAATATTTAGTAAATTTTATCGGAATCGTACAGATTAAAGAATCTATTATGTACTTTAACTCTCTCTCGAGGCTGTGGGTGCTGTTAGCTGTAAAGCCAAGGGCAAAGTAGTCTTTAACAAATTTTAAACAAAAGTAATGCAAAAACACACACGAGCTTCAGAAACTGAAAGCAAAAGTGGAATCCCGGACATTTTAGGCGATTTAGAAACCCGGGCAGGACAAACTATTTAAGTCCCAAAAAGGCGGGAAATGGGTAAACGAGGGAAATGGGTAAACGAGAGGATTTTTTTTTTACTACTTAATCGATCGCAAATGTTTGGTTATATTAGGCGAAAAACAAAGTGTTAAAGGATGTTAATAATGGTAAAAAAAATAATAAACAAGTGTCAAGAAATATACTTGGGCGGCCGATAATATTCCTGGGCTGCCCACCCAAGTAAAGTCTAAAACTATTGAGCTTTTTAATAATTTTGTGAAATTCGAGAAACCTTTTTTCAGGATGACTAAGATGAAATGGAATTTATTTAAAAATCCAATTTTTACAATCTAATAAAACATTTCTATTGCATTCTGTTTTACATTTATGACCAATTTATTTTGTTGTTGCTTTAAAGTATTACTTTCCTTTTGAAAGATTTTATTAAATGGACGACTCTACAGCTCATCTTTAAACAATGATCAGCTGCCTACATATTTACAATTCAGCCGTATGTCTTACCCCTTCCAGTAGACTGGCAGGAACACTGCAGGATTCAGCCAAAGCTTTCTCCAGCAACGCTTCCCAGTCCTGATGCTTTTCTCGGACACCTGCACACAAATCCAGCACCTCATTTTTAGGGACAAAGCAGACCTTCTTACAGGCTATCTTGTTGACAGATTAATACCATTTTGCACTTATAATGGCTCCACCACTGACACGGCATTCTGGGCCATAAGCGCAGCTGTCAATAAGGCACAGGCAGCCGGGAGCAAAATGCAAGTAACCATCTGGACTCTCTCACTGCTCTACCTACTGCACTCTATTCCCGGATTTTATTAATAAAAGAAGCTTTAAGTATTAAACCGAGTCTTTTAATAATTTCAGAGGAGTAAAGGCTGTGCCCATCAGCGAGCTGCAGGCTAAATAAAAACCTCAACACAAACACCCCTCCCCCCATTTCCTGAATATGCCCACAAATCGACAGCGAACAAACACCTACAGGAATTAGCACAACGCTGCAAGCAACGCAACACTTAAAGTACATAAAGAAATATGCAAATCTGACACTGAGCGGTCGATGCGTACAGCGTCTTTTGAGATAACCTCCAGAGCCTAAATCCAAATAGCCTTTACCAGAAAAACTGCAGTGTGCTTTTTCAGTGACTTGATGAATTATCAAATCCCCCAAATCAAAACTACATTTAATTTGGTGTTATTATCAATATATCGGTTATATACCAATAATCAAACCTGTGTGATCAAAACAAACATTCGGAAGACAGAAGCATTCAAATCTTAAAAGTTTGTTGACAAAGAGCAAACATTTTTAAAGACATGATCCATTTAACACCACATTTGTGCACGCAGAAATCTTTCCAGATTGAGTCCATCATTCGATCTATTTATCATTCATTCATTCATTTTCTTTTCGGCTTAGTCCCTTTATTAATCCGGGGTCGGCACAGCGGAATGAACCGCCAACTTATCCAGCATTTGTTTTACGCAGCGGATGCCCTTCCAGCCACAACCCATCTCTGGGAAACACATCCATACACACTAATTCACAAACACACACTATGGACAATTTAGCTTACCCCATTCACCTGTACCGCATATCTTTGGACTGTGGGGGAAACCGGAGCACACGGAGGAAACCCACGCAACCACGGGGAGAACATGCAAACTCCACACAGAAATGCCAAATGGCCCAGCCGGGGATTGAACCAGCGACCTTCTTGCTGTGATGCGAACGTGCTACTCACTACGACACCGTGGCGCCCCGATCTATTTATCTTCTTATGTAAATATTTATTTATTCAGCTTTTATATTAATTTCAGTCATAATATCGAATATGTAAACTTGCAAACAGTCTCACTGCACTGCACTCTTCCTGCTATGGGCCCCTATTTATAGCATTTTTTAGTTTTTCACAAAAATTTTACTAAAATTATTAGTATTTTTGGGATATTTATATTCCTCCTGTAGTGTTTTTATTATTTGTATACACCCAGGGTCTGAAAGTACGAATTTCAATTCTCTATACGTCTGTTCATGCCGTAGAATTGGCAATAAAGCCGACGTTGACTTTGACTAATTAGATGGTTTATGCACAACACAGTTTGTAAAGTCATATCTTCAGATTTTTAGTAAATATTTTATATGAGAGACTAACTTTAGCTTTGTTTACCAAAATAATTGGTTCTAATTGGATTTGAAATGTAAATCTGAAAGGTCATTTTTTTCCCCTTTTTTTTCAGCTTTTATAGTCTCAATTTTATTTATAAATTTTATGGCAAACTACAGTAAAAAACAAAAACAAAAAAACAAAAAAACGAAACAAATGGACAAAAACAATTATATTTTAAAAAGCATAGATAGAATCAACTTAAGCGCATACATTGAAAAAAAAACATACCAAACAAATACAAAAGTAAATAATAATGTGGCTTAACAAAAACTTCAATTGTACAATTGGTATCATACAATACACTCTACTTTGAACTTAGGAAAGAAAAAGAATCGATATGCTGGAACAAGGACTTGGTTTATATTTGACAATAAAACATTATCTTGGATACATTTTCTAAAAATAATAATAATAATAAGTTTTATTTATATAGCGCCTTTCCATAACTCAAGGCACTTTACAAAAAATGTAACAAAAGAAATAATCTAGTTGAACTTCACAGCTAGATGAACTTCTAAACAGTCAAATTTTTTCCAACTTTAGAAAGAAGAGGACATCACGGATCCACTGAGTTGGAGGTTTCTGATCCTTCCACCAAAGCAATATTAGTCGTTTGGCAAGGAGTACAATAAAAACTATGCAATCAGATTGTATCTTTATACGATTATATGACATGGGGAAAATCCCCAAAATGGCAATCAGTGGGCAAGGGGAATCTATACATTTTCTAACAAAATTCTGCATATAAATAACTGAAAAGGTCAGCAGATTCTGTCTGGCCCTGAACAAGACTGACTGTGCACTTCAGCTTCTTATAAGATCTTCTGACGAATCAAATGCTCTTTAGTGTGTGAAACAAAATACTATTAGTTATTTTTTTTATTTGCACCTCGATATGTCCCACCCAGTCTTTATGTTTCAGTTAAAATTACATCACACACTGAACAGAGCTGTGCATTTCAAGACACTTCAGAAGAACTCAATTGTCTATTAATCATAAATTTGAGAGCACAGCAAAAACTGCTCAGTCCCCCTCTCCTACAAATCTCCACTCACCCTCTGGAGGTTTCATCATTCGACCCTGCTGTTTGCTCCATCCAATCGGGTGCAGGTCAGCTGTCATGATGTCGCACCAAAAGTCAGCTCGCCGGTCATCTTGGTAACCCTCATATCGTAGTAAGAGCAACTGTCCGCAGGTGGTGATTATTGTGGCCACCCAGTACGCCGATTCAGATTCGGTGCGCACACACACCTCCAGCTTCATACCAGGAGTCAGACCTGTCTCCAACCCCTGGTCCACCTGCAAAAGAAAAAACACCAGACTGAGCAGATGATCTGAACTGACACATTGCCGGATGACGGCAGTGTGTAAACAGCAGGTGAAGAGGTTAAAGTGTGGTTTAGGTCCCACTGGCAGTGATAAGGTTGATTTATACTTTCGCCTGGCTCCACGTCACAGACCTCCACTGACAGCGACTGCACCTCAAGAAACGGATAAGGCTTTTATACTTGACGTGTTCGCCGTTGTGATATTCTTTAAAATGACAAGGGGCAGACAAAGGAAACTGACCTGACGGATAAACATATAAGTACGAAGTTTCTGGAACTACGTCATATCATTAATATCATTCAAGACTTTTAAACTCATTTATTTTATTATCTTTATACTAGGGCTGTCAATTGATTAAAAAAAATTAACTAATTAATCACACTTTTGTCTGTGATTAATCATGATGAATCACGAAAAGTCGTATTTATTACAGAAATAAAAACACAGGCATGTAAGTGCCATTTGAATTTTAAAACAATCAATGGCAATAACAAACTTAATTATTTCCATGTTGGATTCTAAGTGAACTACAAAAAAATCCAAAATACAGGCATTGCAAATATGGAAATTGGAAAATTATAAGAATAAAGTATTGAATACAAACAATTGTATTCATTGTAAAGTTGTTTTGCAAGTTAAGAACATTAATTATAAAGTAGAAACAATTTTGCTTAGTCCTCCTTAACATTTTGGTAGTTGCTAAGACAGTCCAGTCTGTTGACGTGATCTAAGAGTGAGAAAAGTGAGAAAGAGCACTTAATTTCTTTGCCACTGGTGCTGTGACAAGGACGCAAGAAGCACCAAGGGGTAAATCAAAGTCACGTACTAAAGACAATGGACTTTGGTCACGCCATCTCTAAACATTAAATTCTAAACTGCTTTGAGCGACTGTCTGCGATGTTAGGCGTTTAATCTTGTTGTTAGGATATCCACACATACACAAACACTCTCTCTTACACACACACACACACAGACAGACAACGCGGACAGTACAGCGAGCTCACACGGTATAAGCGCGTCCCTTCAGAGTCATCAACGCGCACGGTCGCGTTCATCAAATTTGCTCTAGGCGAACGGTGATCACGCTGCCCTCAACCCGAATATGAAAAAGAAAGTGACCGGTTCGGGGATGAACGTGCAGACCGGGACGGAGGGAGTAGGTGTCGCGGATTAAGCTGGATTTATACTTTCGACTGGCGCACGCCTCCGCTGAATGCTCGCGCACCTCGAGGCTTTTATACTCGCCGAGGGAGGGGTAGGTGTCGCAGGGGGTTCGCTCACTATTCTGCCGCCCTTCTAGGCCGCCTCTGTGGACGCGCCGTCCCTGAACACACGTCGGCCAGAACAGGAAATAAGAAAAAACTACCACTGCGTTAAATGCGTTAATTTTTTTAACGCGTTCAATATTTCAAATTAATCGGCGTGCGTTAACGCGCTAATTTTGACAGCCCTACTTTATAAATAATTTTTATGATTATAAAGATTTTTAAACCATTTAAGATTTTTTAAAATCAAACTTTGATGCATCACTTGTTTTTGCTCATATCTCGTACAGTTCTACCTACTGTAGTTTATTAAATTATTAATGACAACAGAACATGGGTTGCTCTACAAATATATTTTTTATTATGGATGAATAAGAGAAAAAAAAAAGGTACACTTACTAAAAAATGCTAATGTTTTTTTTTTTTTTATTAAGCCTACTCAACATATTACTGTACGGCTAGTTTGTGTCCTCTACTTATACGCTAAAAAGGCAATAATGGTCTAACATTCCTGACCATTATCATCAATAAAGCCTAAAAACAGCATCAGTATATTGTAAACTGGTTCAAATATTCTTTTTCGACTTGCTACTTCAATTTAATAGTTACAAAACTAAAATGATGTCTATACTACAATTTTGAATTTAAAACAGCGTAAAACCTATGAATGGTGGAAAAACATATTCTGTAATTGTTTATTAAAACCCCCTGGGTCTCCACTTTTGCCATGGGCTCTCTTTTTGGCTTTAACAAACTTATCCCACGGGGTTTTTCTTAACTTTAACAAAAACTTCCCTCCTTTGCCACTGCTGATGCAATTTCTGGCCAAGAATTATTCACGCATAGATGGATCATAAATAGATAAGGAAAATCAAAATCTCTTTAAAGTGATTCATATTCAACTCAAATGAAATGTGGCACTGTGTTCGCTCGAGTCTCAAAAAGCTTGTACACTCCAGCAGACGAAACCTCCACAAACACTGCGATGACGTGCGAATGACACAGAATGCCTTTTTCCATTCCAATGTGCTACTTTTCCATTGTTTAGTTTTTTTGTCACGAGTGCCACATTTTTAAGATTCAAAAGGCATAATTATTAAGAAACTTGGCTGCTGATATTTAATAATGGGGCGGCACGGCGGCTCAGTGGTAAGCACTGTCGCCTCACAGCAAGAAGGTCGCTGGTTCAAGTCCCAGCTGGGCCAGGAGGCGTTTCAGTGTGGAGTTTGCATATTCTCCCCGTGTTGGCATGGGTTTATTCCAGGCACTCCAATTTCCTCCACAGTCCAAAGACATGCGCTATAAGTGAATTGAATGAACTGAATTGGCCGTAGTGTATGGGTGTGTGAGTAAATGAGTGAATGGGTGTTTCCCCAGTACTGGGTTGCGACTGGAACGGCACTCGCTATGTTAAGCATATGCTGGAATAGTTGGCTGTTTATTCCGCTGTGGCAACCTTTGAAATAAAGACGAAGCCGATGGAAAATTAATTAATGCATATTTAATAATAGTTCTTAGTTGTAATTAGCATTTAATTATATTTTTATACAAATAATCACGCTCTCAACAACTGTTTAGGAAAATGTTGCTTACAAAAGTTATTATTTATATTTGTATTTGCAGATTTATTCTTTAAAGCGTCATAAAAATAACTCGCAAACCAAAAATTAATTGTGAGAAGTTACATATTTGACCTCTGGTATTGATTATCTAGGACATTTGATTTGATTTAACCCCTTAAGTGGTGTGTTATGTATTTAACCGTATAAACGCTACATTTAGCCAAATATTTCAAATTAATTATATTTTATTTAAAACAAAATTCTGAATATCAATCAATACGGACAAAACTGAGATCATTTTTAGTGGCACCCCAGCGCTTACCAGCAATATTTCAAACAGTTTCCCCTGCGAGATTGCCGGCTCCCGCATCAAAACATCTACTTCTGTAAAAAATCTTGGTGTAACCTTTGACTCCACACTCTCCTTTCAGTCTCATGTTAAATCTGTTATTAATTCTGCATTCTTTCATTTACGCCGAATTGCCCAACTGCGTCCCTTCATCAGTAGCAAGGATGCTGAGACTGTTGTCCATGCGTTTGCCACATCACACATTGACTACTGTAATGTCCTTTTCATTGGTCTGCCTGCCTGCCTCATCTCCAGATTACAATATATTCAAAACTCCGCGGCTAGAATGCTCACTCATACCAAACGCTCTGCTCACATAACCCCAATCTTGCACGACCTCCATTGGCTCCCAGTCGCTTACCGCATTAAATTCAAAATTCTGCTGCTTGTATTTAAATCTTTAAATGGCCTAGCCCCCTCTTACCTTTGCAACATGCTTGTCCCCTACATTCCTACTCGCTCACTACGCTCCTCTGACTCTGGCCTTCTTGCTGTCCCTCGGTACTGCCTCTCTTCAATGGGGGGCAGATCATTTAGTGTCATTGCACCCAAACTCCGGAACTCTCTACCACATTCACTCCGCTCTGTAAATAATATCTCAGAATTCAAATCATTACTCAAAACTCACTTGTTCTCTGAATGTCACTCTTCTGATTGCTAAACTGACCACTTTTTTGGACCCTACTTTACTCTACATATTTGTCTTGAAGGTCTTGTTTTGTAATTCCAGTTTGTTATTTTTTTGATTCCTTGTATGTCTGCAAGCCTAATGGTGTCTCCACCTGTCTACTGTTGTCTCTACCTGTTTACTGTTTCTCTCAACGTCTGCTTGTATTATTTCTTTTGTTACATTCTTTGTAAAGTGCCTTGAGCTCTGGAAAGGCGCTATATACTGTAAATAAAACTTATTATTATTATTATTATTATTATCTTCAGTATTCAACGACTTTCAACAGAGAAGAAAACAATCAGCTATATTAGCATTTAATTATATTTTTATACAAATAATCACGCTCTCAACTACTGTTTGGGAAAATGTTGCTTACAAAAGTACATTTGTATTTGCAGATTTATTCTTTAAAGCGTCATAAAAATAACTCGCAAACCAAAAATTTATTGTGAGAAGTTACATATTTGACCTCTGGTATTGATTATCTGGCACATTTGATTTGATTTAACCACTTAAGTGGTGTGTAATGTATTTAACCGTATAAACGCTACATTTAGCCAAATACTTCAAATTAATTATATTTTATTTAAAACAAAATTCTGAATATAATATCAATCTTCAGTATTCAACGACTTTCAACAGAGAAGAAAACAATCAGCTATAGGCCCATTGACCTTTGCAACTCAAGTGCACTAAATCCAAACTAAACTACAGCAGAACAAGATTAAATATTTCAGCACCGGATAAATGTATGTGAGGCAATGTAAAAACCAAGGGATTTAGGTCAAATTCGCTGGGGCTCACTTCTGACTCAGCAAATACATTCTTTAAGATCTAAATGGTCACTTGCAGTGGCTTGCAGTTCCTATGAGAGTAGGAATACATCACTAATGCATATAGTGAGCTAATTTGACTGTGACTTCAGAATTTCACCATGTCATAAAGCAGACAAAATATCCAATGGATTTCAAAAACAAATCTTTTGTTTTGCTGGCTCCAGAGCACTCTATATTTCTTCATTTATATAATGCCATTAGATAAGGCCTTTAATTAAATCAATTCAGATATATTCAGGGGCGGACTCCATACAGATTCTTTTCAAAAGAGCTGCTCAAAGGAGTCATTCGTTCATGAATCATTCAGGAAGCTCACGTAGCTCCTGCAGCAACTCCGAGGTCATATGTTTGATTCTCAGAAAACTCATTCAACTTATAAAATGTCTACTTTAAATGGGCATGTGAACGAATACAAATGTGAAAAACACTACTCTATATTTGGCTGCATCATCGTAATGGATAAACATGTTTGCTAAGCATTATTTGGAGGTCATATTTCACATTCAAATTAGACTAAAATCTTTGAGTTTGGCGTTAAGGCATTATTTTAACCGTGCTGCTGGAGATTGGGAATAGTGGTGTAGAAAAATTATTTACTCACGTGTTTGAAGGCATGATGAGGAACAGAAAGTGCCCCAGATTCCTCCAGGTAATCATCCCAGTTAAACTCTGACACATCCTGACCAGAGTCTGCATCTGAAACATTGAATGACCGATAACTGGATCCATCCACAGCCTCATCGCCTCACATCAAACCACATCAACAAGCGTGAAAGTGAACGCTTGTATAGAAAATAGGCAGGAGCCTGCAAACATTCTCAAGTGACCTTTGCTTGCCTTGAAGTTGTGCAGAAATATTTGCTACTCTCAGTGTCAAGGAAAAACAATGTGCGACTGCAGTTTAAATATGCTGTGATGTAACTCTTTAGCACTGTGTTTTTCAGGGTTACACGAATGACTGAAGCATTTTGACAGCTGTAATGTAGAAAATTCAGATGGAATTGAAAAATCAATTAGGCAAACTATTAAAAAATATATACAAAAGTAAGACTGGAAACCAAATAATATAGCAAAACACACTAGTGTATCAATATTAAACTTCAAACAGACTGTTTAATAGGAGTTTGTGTGAATGAATGTTGTGGTTTTGTTCACTACACACATATTAAAGCATGTGCATTATTTTCAGCAATAGCTGTGTCATTACATGAGACCTTCATCATATGAGAACTTCATCTCCACGGCTGTCCTGTGAGTCAATCCACTAGCATTTTACCATTTTATGTGAGAAAAATTATCGCCTGTTGTGTACACCGAAGTACAAGGGCAACCTATCAAAATAAATGTTTGATTTAAAGAGCCCCTATTATGGATTTTTGAAAATGACCTTCCATGCAGTGTGTAACACAGCTCTAAGGGAAGTGAAATGTCCAGCTAAGGCTGAAATCTGAAAGTGCAAAGTGTTTAAAACTATTGATTCATCTATAAAAGAGTCGACTCATCGTTGTTTAAATGAATCGTTATTATAACGAGTCTTTAGCCGTTTCGGCTTGACGTCAACACGAAACATAAGCCCCGCCCACTAGTTGAGCGCAGACCCCGGGAAAATTGAACTCCCCGGCCCCGCCCACAGACAGGAAGAAAAAGTGGAAGATGACAAGCACTGTATCGCATTCCGGTTAAATCATGTCCCGTAGACGCTGTGCTCTGAAGTGCGAGGGAAAAGCTGTGTTCTTTTCCCTACCTAAAGATTAAGCTGTGAAGAGTCAGTGATTGAGGTTTATTTTTGGTTAAACACTTGAGAATTATAACCCCAACATGGTGCTGTGTTCGAGTCATTTCTCTGAAGAGAGCTACACCAATCTACACGCTTACAACACGGGATTTGTTGCACGGTTGTTGTTAAAGGATGGATCAATACCCAGTTTATTTGGACCAGCATGTTCATCCACCGAATCCCAACCTGCAAGTATGATTAAAATAACTATCATCTTGTTCACTGTAACAAGGTAAATATGGATGAAGTTGTCTGTATTGTGTTTGCTCCGTGCAGCATGTAGCGGTAGCCATTTAGCTTACTGCCGAATGTAACTATTTACTGGCTTACAATAGTTTATGAATGTTAATTATTATTACTGAATGTTTGTTGTTATGATGAAGAATATAGCAATACGCTGTTGTACAACTGCAGTGATTTTTTTTATATGTTCTGGCATTGGGCTGCTGACACATAAAGGACGTGACGTGGTAGCGTGACGTGACGTGGTAGCGTCACGTAAAGGAGGTGCTTGGGAAAAAGACTCGCTCAGACGATTCAATTGGGAGTCGGTGGGAAAATGAGGTAAAAATAAATAGATATTATAATACATTGAAAGTGTTTTTTAACCTTGCATGCATATCATCCTGTTGTTTGGGACTTCAAAAAGTGAAATTTAACCGTTCTCAACCCAACATATGGGCTCTTAAACTTGAAGAGTTTGTGAAAAAAATATATTACTAGAGGTCTACAAAACATACTTCTCAAATAATACTACTAATAATACTTGTAATTAGGCCTGTCACAATAATCAATAGATCGACTTATCACACAACACGCTGACATGACCGCAATCATTTTTGGTGATGCAATATATATATATATATATATCAGTCATACATAAAAACCAATTCTAGCATTATTTTAGCTAATTGTGCAACATCTCTATCTCTGTCAGAGGTGTCAGTGTCAGTATGGTTAAAAAACACTATAGTATTTACTATAAATTACTATAGTATATTTTCATGTGAGTGTCTGACAACTGAAAATAGATCTGGCAGCAGATATCGCAGCCTCTGTTACTTTTTACCTTGCACCTTTTTTGTTAACATTTACTATTATTTAGACATAGGATACCTTGTCACATCCTGATTCATATGCCTAATTATTAAACTGTTAAAATGACTGTAAATGAAATATTCTTAATGATAAAATATTATGTTTTCTTTAAAAGAGTGTACTTGCTTTATGATGCTATTACTTTGTCATTCTGGCATTATATAATGAGTAGCATGAAATTGTCTTAAAATGACAATAATATCATTTATGCCAATATATTTTGGTGCAATATATGGTACAACAAAAAACAGATATCGTGACAGGCTAACTAATAATAATCATCATTATTATCATAATTAAATTTTTTATATTTTAAATATACATTTACACTAACTGTAGAAGATGTACAAACTGTACTTGTGAAATAAAACCACACGTAATTCATTCATTCTCTTTTTGGCTCAGTCCCTTTATTAATCCGGGGTCGTCACAGCAGAATGAACCACCAATTTATTCAGCATATGTTTTACGCAGTGGATGCCCTTCCAGCTGCAACCAATCACTGGGAAACACCCAATCACACACATACACTACGGACAATTTAGCTTACCCAATTCACCTATACCAAATGTCTTTGGAGCACATACAGAAATGCCAACTGACCCAGCCGAGGCTCGATCCAGCGACCTTCTGGCTGTGAGGTGCTCGTGTTACCCACTCCGCCACCGTGACGCCCCCACATGTAATTATTTGAATGAATTAAACAAACATTTCTTATTCCACACAAACACTAATGTTTATATATCTTCCATATAATATTCCAGCATCCTTGTAAAATATCATCCTTCACATGCAGCAAAATGTGTTCGGCAGTGAAATGGTAAGTATATAATTTTATTACCTTTTTGTTGACAGAAGAGTTGGCGGTGTCTGACTTCTCATGTTGCCGTTTATTTTATTTTTAATTTAAACCACTGTGGCATTTAATCCATTTAATTTCATTTAACATTACAATCTTGCTAATTAATTGGTAATAATCAGTTACGCGAGTGTTGTTTATTAGGAAATCTAACTGAAAAAAAAAAACTTATCGAGAAAGATGTAAATGTTTTTCCTTTTTATGTTGTTTATTTAGCACAAGAAAAAATATTTAAAAAAACAAAGAAAGAAACTAAAGAATCTAAATTGCTTACCAGACTCCAGCGCCTCAAGGCTCATGTTTGAAGCCCCCGAAGGACAATCAAACTGCTTCTAGAGGAATAATGAGCAGGGAAAAAAATGAGAGGGAAACAAACACTGAAACAAAGAGATAAATTAAAACATTACAATTGCAATTAATTTAGGAACATCTCTGTAAAAATATTTGCATGCGTGAGAGAGACTGTGAACGAGTGACATGAGGAGACTTGCACAAGCCACATTTCACACAGCCTATAGTGTATTTAATAAAGTAGGAGGAGGAAGATGAGGAGGAGGAATCCTCAAAGCGCAGCTTCAAAGATAAAAGCCACTCCTGTCGCTCAGACTCCCCGCATCATCTTTGAGAAGCAAGAATGCACCACAGTGCCCAATAGAGCTTTTGCAAAATGAGAAACCTCGGGGAACATATGATTATTTTACTTAAGTGGCCAAGCAAGTATACTTCAGGATTTTATTTAGAAAGAAAGACAAAGTTCCAACAGTAAAATCAACCAAAAGAACAAAAAACTGTGGGTGTTCTGTGTCAAACTCTAAAATGCGAGAGGAAAGAAAACAGCCAGCTAAAACTTGCATTAACTCTGTCTATTCATCCAGAGCTGTCAAGCTGTCTTTGTGAAGCTTGACGTCTCTATTAAAGGGAGTCAGACATTCTCCCTGACAGCCGTTGGCGGGCCACGACCCTCCTGCTCTGTTGGGATCAACTCTTTCACTTCAACCCCCTCCACTCCAGCACCGTCCCACAGCCCTGGAGCACAGCCTGGGCCACAGACACAATGTATTGGGGGTCACAGTGGTCTCCAATGGGGACTGAAAAGAGCAGCGAGTGCTGTTTGAAAAGCCATGTCGCTGTTCCTTAGTACGATCATCAGCTGAACTATGAAGCATTATGCATAAGGATTCCATGGTAACGAACAGCTTCCGCTAAAATAAAAAGAAGGTGGAAAAAACTAATTGTATTAATAACTCGGCTAATTAAAAAGAAGGGAAAGAGCTATCTAGAAGCTTTTGAATGTATCTGAGGTTTCATTTGTGACTGTTTTACACTCTCAGAAAAAAATGGTACAATGTTGTACCAAAGAAGGTACAAACCCTTGTCACTGGGGCAGTACCTTTTTATGGGACAGAATTGTCCTTAAGAAAAGAAACAAATTTGTACCTTTTAAAGTCATGATTTGTACCATGGGAAACCAAAATGTACCTTTATTTTTAAAAACCTGCAGATACAATATTGTATACTTTGTGAAAGGTACCACCACAGTGACAAGACACTTTGTACCTTAATAATGCTTATCAAACATTTATTAAAATGCCTTCAATGTTTAGTTTACAATACCTACAGTTTTATGTTTTACCAGTTGTTTTATTGTATTATAGAACTAAAAATGTATGTTTACAAGTATCTTTAAACATATACTTTTAAATGCTGATTCTTGTTTTGATATGGAAATTATTCATAAAAATCACTTTGCCTTTCCAGTCATATTTAATTTCATAGATACTGTAATAAAGAAGGAGTTGTACCTTTTATATGAGAACAATTGTGTACCTTCACTTCAGTTGTACCATAAAAGGCACAGAACAGTATCATAAGAAGTATTTTCAGTACAATATAAGGTACAATTTTTACAAAGGGACAAAACTGTTTCTCAAGGAACATTATTTATACCATCGTGTACGTTTTTTTTTCTGAGAGTGTACTGTAGGAAGAAACAGAGAGAACTACAGTACATGTTTTGCTATGGCATATTGGTGGAAATTGCCATTTACTACAGTGATTCGGTAACACTGAGATGATACTTGAGAGCCTGAGGAGTGTAACCCATCTATATCTCAGTGTTTCATTTCATATAATATTCTTCTGAAATAAGTTAGCAAATCTACTACAAAATGGCATCAAGCACAAAGAGTGCTGTTGGTACAAGTAACCTTTGTACATGAATTTGATGTGGTAATGAAAACGACTTGGTACCTCTTTGCTCATTTCTTCATTTCTCACTGCATCTTTAACCATTTAATGTATTTTTATGCATTTCTATATTTTTTAACCATATTAATACACCATTTGAATATGTCAAACATAAGGAAAACATCTTAGTTTGAGTCTTTGAAAATAACAAGACATCTAGTTTTAGTTTATTTAAGAAATAACAAAATAAAATGATAAAAAACATTACCTTTTTCACGTGTGATGTTTTCACAGTTGCAGGAATGAGAGAGCACTACAGATATTGTAGTAAATATGTATTTTAGTGGAAACTACTGTTACCATGGTGATTTTGTAAGAGTAGAATCAGAGGAGAAAAATACTGAGGTGATATTGGAAATACTGGGGTGTGTAACAGTTTCTTTCAACGTCTTTAACTCTGTGTCTTTTGTGCTATGCACACTGAACATCAATATAATACTCCCATAGTTGTCTTTAACAAAACCAAGGGGTCTAGAAATATACTACTAAAGTACAAAATGTACACCAATGTTCTACATGCATATAATGAAGCAGCTCAAATAGTTAATAATAATAACACACATAATCCCATTCTCATAGCATTTTAAGCTGAAATCCCAGACTTATGAATATAACCATGGATGGTTTATACTGAACTAAACAAGAAAGATCTGCTGAATCAGATGATGCTAATATAATTTAACACCTATTAAATCAACAAAGTAGCACTTCTTTTATTTTTTTTACACAATACAACTCCTGTCGTGATCATGCACATCATAGAATGTCAACCCTTGTCGTTACACCACTACACATGGGTGACTGAGGAGACTTCAGGACAGCGAAAATCTATTCCTGGTGTGTCTATGAACCCTCAGCACATTCCTGACAAACTCTGCCGCTCCATCACTTCACTTCACGCTAAAGACAACTTCCCTCCATTGATCAAAGTCCGCAAAAACACACAAACACAAGTGAGTCATGGTAGTGAACATAAAAGACCTAAAGCCACAAAGATGAAAAGAAGAACATGACAACTGACCGCTGTCATGTGCACCGGCCAGAGTCAGGTCCTCCAACTGCGCAAGTGTTTGATTATGGACCCATTTCAAATTATTGAAATACTTTGTTTGGAGGAGATGAAGAAAGAATACTCGTAATAGTCTTGTTTTATTTACAATGGTAAATAAAATTATCGATATAATCAGCAAATTAACAGCTTAATAGTAAAATTCACTTTTTTGAAATGTGCTGATTGTATAAATTGCATAAGAACATATGTAAATGTGCATTTTTTTATGGCAGAATGAAGCTTGAGTTCGTCAGACTTATGATGAGCTACAAAAAGTAAATCAAAAATCCTCCTGATGCGATGGACAGCCATACTAAAATATGCAAACATTTGTATCGTTTCATGTAGAAAAACACAATTGCTACTGCAAAATATAAATAATTAATGGGTCTAAAATCATATCTAGAAAATATTTTAAAAAATATTAGTGCAATTAGTACTCAAAGTGATGCATTTATTTGCGTATATACTAATTTATTACTTAATAATTTACATATTTTTATTTATTTAAAAACTAACTCATTAGATTTTTTACATAAACAAAAGTGCATTTTTTTTATTTTATTGAATTTTTAATTGTGTTTTAGTATTACTTTTTTAGTATATTTATATTAATATAACATTATTTACTCTATACACTTACAAATGTTTGTTTATTTGCCATAATAAGAACATACTAATAAAACAAACAAAAAATCTAATTTTTTATTAATAAATATTATTATTGTTATTTAAGCTTTTTCTCAAAACATTTGCAAGGAGCCCTTAACCCTCCGTTGAAAAACCCCTGACTTACAACACAACTTCTATTATGTAACACGGCCAGAGAATGAAACTGTCATCAATTTCTGAAAGTGCACGAGGAAGCCAACCATTAAACTTTATGATCCAAACATAAACATGACTAAAAACACCCCAAAACAATATTTTCTCCAATAAAAGAACACCTTGCCTGTTATGTATAACCGACTCCTAAATAATCGCCATTTAGAAGGCAGCGTTAAACAGAAACGACAGCTGATACGTAGCACAAATCGATTTAACAAGTATAAATCGCAGAAATCGCCTAATAATTGATGATGATAGTTGGTCGGTAAAGCGCAGTGTGTTCGGCTAGCTACAATAACTGGATAATAGCGTTTAATACATTCACGCCAACCGGGCAACTTTCATTCCGAAAGAGCCATCGTGCAATTCAACATTATTAGACACGAAACATTTCCCCGGCGCTGTTTCGCGAGGCTTCTCTTGTTGATGTGAGTGCGGCTGAATTCGTGCACATGCTAAAAACGCCTGTAACCAAGTCAAGTTACTGAAACGTCATAGCTTAAGCAATAGAGCCAGGCACTCATACGAGCGAGCACAAGTCACCTTTTTTTGGAGACGGGAAAAAAGATGCAGGCAGCGCAAAATCGCTCGCTAACGCCAAGGTCGATTAGGGCAAAGGGTAAAATACGTAAATATTTGGGAATGGGATTCGTTTCTTACCAGTGAGGAGTTTTTCAAGTCGGTTTTAGATGCCGTGTCTTTTTCCGCCTAGTCGTTCACGACCTCATTCCAATATGGCACAAAGTGTGAGTGCGCATGCGCCGCCTCTCGCGCGAGCCTCTCATCCACGAGCCGAGGGATTGATATTTGTTGGCTTTCAGCGATTAAAAACGGCGAACTTGC
>CAIGQQ010032152.1:128370-141765 GCA_903798035.1 Danio albolineatus
CATTCTTCAAAATATCTTCTTTTGTGTTCATTAGAAGAAAGAATCTTAATTAGGTTTTGCCCAAGTGAAGACAAATTAAAAAGTGAACTATCTCTTTAAGAAAATCCACCATCATCAGACCACAGGAACAGTCTCATCTTACCGGTATACAATGCCTTTAGAGTGGAGATACTGCAGTCCGCAGATAATTTCAGCAGCATAAAACCTGTGGCAAAATGAGCATTTGCATTAAAAATGGAAATTAAATGATAGAAAATTTGCTACAGTAAAGCATTAACTGTTTGGAGATCATTTATTCAGAAGGTATGTCACTCACGTGGCTCTGTACAAATCAAAGCGGCCCTTATCCTGAATGTGGAACATCAGATCTCCTCCATTCAGATACTCCATCACAAAAAATAAGTGCTCCTGTTGATGATTATAAACACATTCCTTTAGAGACGGTGCATTATGACAGTATGTTTGACTGGGGGGAAAAACTACAACACATAACTCTAAAGCACATTATGATAGACATGAGTCTCTTAAAGGGACAGTTCACCCCAAAACAAACCCTCATTCTTCACACAAACCGATTGAGTTTCTGTCTTCTGCTGAACGCAAAAGAGGATATTTTGAAAAGTCCTGGTTGCTGGCACCTATTATATTCCATAGTTTTTAATTTTCCTACAATGGAAGTCAATGGGGAACCATTCTTGAATGAATGAATGAATGAATGAATGAATGAATGAATTTATTTATTTAACAGGGACAATGCACAAAAATTACATTGACCTCAATGAGGAAAGATGCATTGTGCCAGGTTATAGCAGGATTGCTATTTTCCACCTGCAGTCCCTGGACAGGTAAAATTAAGACTATAATATCCAATTGACTTCAAAATATCTTCTTTGTTTATCAAATGAAAGAAACTCATAAAGGTTTAAAACCACAGGAGGGAGAATAAATGATGAGATGATCTTTATTTCTGGGTAAACTAACCCTTTAAATTAAAAAATAATAAGTCTGAAAAATACAGGCATGCACAATCACACAAATTTGCATATTCTCAAGACTGTACTGTATGTTCAAGCTGTCAAGCAGATCGTGTTCGTGTGTCATTTTAGGACGACGTGTTGTTCAAATGGCAGTCACGAAAACTTCAGCATATGTATTGTGGAAAACCAGTCCTTCAGCATACATTCTGGTTAAAAATAACACAGCTTTGTTTTGAAATATGTTTTGCTATAGTGTTTGATTTACGTCATTGCCAGGACCAGAGTTCACTTTGCAGGACCACATTCCTAATCTCTGAGTATGTCTGCATAATTTCTGCTAACAAAACAAAAAGTCTTCTGTATGTGGTGTGCGTGTTTTTGTATACAGTAGTCAATATTCGAAGCAAGAATGGGTGTTGAATAGTTTTAGGACACTTCAAATGCTGACTACTGTATACTTGTATGTATATGAAAAGCATAGTGTTTATCAGATTGTTTACATTTTTATTTTCATTCATTCATTCATTCATTCTTTTTTTTTTCGGCTTTGTCCCTTTATTAATCCGGGGTCGCCACAGCGGAATGAACAGCCAACTTATCCAGGATTTTTTTTTTGCAGAGGATGCCCTTCCAGCTGTAACCCATCTCTGGGAAACATCCATACATTCTCATTCACACACTCGTACACTACCGACAATTTAGCCTACCCAATTCACCTGTACCACATGTCTTTGGACTTGTGGGGGAAACCGGAGCACCCGGAGGAAACCCACGCAACCAAGGGGAGAACATGCAAACTCCACACAGAAATACCAAATGACCCAGCCAAGGCTCGAACCAGCAACCTTCTTGCTGTGAGGCGAACGTGCTATTCATTATGCCACCGTGGCGCCAACATTTTTATTTTATTTTATTTTTTTAAGAAAAGTCTTCTATACTCACTTGACTTATTAAATCAAGAATACAATTTAATGTATGTTGCGAAATATTAATAGAATTCATTTGATTACACTTTTCTTTTTGAATATACTTTCAATGTATTTAATTCCAGGGATGTCAAAGCTATTTATCAGGCTTCAGTGCCCCACGATCCTTCAGAAATAATTTTACCAAGCTGATTTGCTGCTCAATAAACATTTATTATCCTCAATTTTGAAAACAAGTGTGATTCTTATTAGTTTTGTAGAAGCTGTGATCCATTTTGGAAACCTTCTCGATGAAACCAATTACACTAAAAACACAAAATAAGTGATATTCTATGCACTTAAAAATATATAAATGATTATGCTACAAAATCATATTTTACTCTCTGGAGTTCGGGCACAAAAAATGTGTTTAATGGAGATATTGCCACGGTTTGACGATATTGTTGTAATTCTAAAAATTCTCTTTCATTATTATGCTAATAATTGAGAAAGAATATGAAGAAATGTGAAATTGTTTTAAAATTACATTACGTATACACTTAAAATACATTTAATATACACTCTCAGAAATAAAGGTACAGGAGCTGTCACTGGGGCGGTACCTTTTCAAAAGATACATATTTGTACCCAAAGAGTCCACAGTGGTACCTCAAAGGTGCATATTAGTGCCCAAATGTACTAAAAAGTACCTTTGAGGAACCGTTATGGACCCTTCAGGTACAAATATGTCTTTTTTTTAAAAAGGTACCACCCCAGTGGCAGCTCCTGTACCTTTATTTCTGAGAGTGTACACTAAAAATAATGATAATAATAAAAAATAACAACAAAAAAACTCTGCTCTTCTGAATTGATTTATACAGAATTATTGAATATAACTACAGTATTTAAAGCAAGTACATTGTGAGTGATTGTGATTAAATTACTTAAAATGAATAGTAAAATAATAAAACTAAAAAATTAAAAGTAAAGTTACTTTATCAGCAGGTTTTTAACTAATTTTAGATGACATTTTTCCTTTGATCTCGTTTTTGTGGGATTTTGCTGACAGGATTTACATTTTCGTTGTTTTTGCTTAACTTTCGTTTGGGTAAAATTATTTTGCATCATTTTTGCTCTCTTTGAGATTTTTGTGAATTTTTATTTTGTTTGATTTGTTTGTTACTTTTGGCCTAGCTCTTTCCTGTCAACACTGAGCATTTCAAGTTCACACTTTCCTCTGAGTAAGGGGATAGGGAAGATGTCGTACGACTTCCATATTTGCACACATGTAGGAAATGTAATGTTTACGACAACAGGTAAGAAGTGAACGCCACCTTTGTATTTATTGTTTTGTAGTTGAGCATAGGGAAGAATATGGCACATGGTGCTGAATACCTTTTCTTTTCTGTTATTTTCAGGATTCTAGCGAGGTAAGGGGGTTATTTATAAGTTAGAATTGTTTTGTTATATTTCTTTCTTTTGTTTGGCTTCACTATCATCCCCTTACTCCTGAGTTGAACTACTTGTTTGATACTTTATTACATTTATTGTTGTTACTATTCATTCATTCATTTTCTTTTCGGCTAAGTCCCTTTATTAATCCGGGGTCGCCACAGCGGAATGAACCGCCAACTTATCCAGCATTTGTTTTTCGCAGCGGATGCCCTTCCAGCCACAACCCATCTCTGGGAAACACATCCATACATTCTCATTCACACACATACACTATGGACAATTTAGCTTACCCAATTCACCTATACCGCATATCTTTGGACTGTGGGGGAAACCGGAGCACCCGGAGGAAACCCACGCAACCACGGGGAGAACATGCAAACTCCACACAGAAATGCCAACTGGCCCAGCCAGGGATCGAACCAGCGACCTTCTTGCTGTGAGGCGAACGTGCTAACCACTAGGCCACCGTGGCGCCGTTGTTAATATTCATTTTGTAAAAATATTTGGCCATTATTCTTTGTACATTAAATCACTTTTGTTGGCAGTTCCGTTGTTAGTGTCTTTTGGCTTCCACTCATCACACTGTAAAATTACCACACCTTTTCAATGTTATTCCTTTTACCCTAGACTAACATCAGAGGTTGTGACATTTACTAACTAATTACAACCAACCCTCATGACATGTCAATATAGTATGTCTAATACAGTTCTAAAAGTCACAATTGATTAATCCTGTTTGATTGATTGATTAGTCAAAGTTTTAATGGTTTTATTTTAGATGAACACTCACCTTTGACTGAAAGGTGCAGTAGAGGTGTGTGAGGAAAGGGTTTTCCCAGGCTAATGCTAACACTCGTTTCTCCACCATTGTACACTCCACATCATCGTCCATCAGCACCACATCCTTCTTCAGGGCCTTTATGGCAAAATATTGCCCCTTTCCTTTGAGTTCAGCGAGCATCACCTTATATGACATAGACACTGTTAAAAGACTGTCTTCGTAATATTTCAATACAGAAAAAACTGTATGCAGTGTGTTTCTTACCTTTCCAAAGCTGCCTTTGCCCAAAACCTTATGGAACACAAAGTCGTTCATAGAGACGCGAGCTGTGGAGACAATGGTGCTGCAGGGGACAGATGGGGGTGTGATGTCCAAGAGTTTTCCATACTGAGAGCCCTCTGCTAATATTTGAACATAAATTAACACAGCTTTAACTTTTTCTTTCAAATGTTTTATTCAAAATGTAATTAAACTAACATAAAAGGGACAAAATACAGAAAACTGAAAGTTTTTTATTTCAGCCAGCAGTCAAGACAACATTTCTAACCTTGATGCAATAAAATAGCTATAATGGAAATAAACCGTAATATATCTTATATAAATAAAATAATATGTGGGACAATTATGAGAAGTCCTAAATTCAAACCTGACAAAAGTCATTTCATATACAAAGAAAGCTTTTAAATAAAAGAAATGAAAGATTTTTTATTATTTTGTTAAAATCATGTCAAATAAAATCTAAATATAGGGGAAATAATGTAACATGGTCATTCAGATTAACCAATATATTTATGTAAAAAAAACAATGCTTATTATGACACGTACTTATTAAAATATACATAACCTAGACGTTTTAAAGATAATGATAAAGTACAGTATAAAGATTTAAAACGACAATTAATTAGTATTTTTTTAAATAAGGTTTTTACCATGTCATCAAATGATGTTTTTGTTCTAAATATAACTAAAGCATTAAGCATTTTTATACTGAATGTCATTGTAGTTAGTCTCTACAGTAAATCATGGTAAAATACAAGATAGCTGTAATTTTTTTTAAAATAAACAGCACACATTCTAATATATGAAAATAATTAAACCCAGGCTCATTCTGAGAACGTGGTCCTGAGTACGTTTCTGGAGGTCGCGGAATACGTCCCGTCAGGTACGTCTTTTTGCACTTCTTGTTTTCGCAAATCCACGAGAGGCCGCTGCGGATGCTTTTTGAGATCTCAAATGTCTCTCGCGAGTGCCGTTCACGCCTGCTGTTCTCACGTAAACCCACCAAAGGCCCACCTGTCGGCTGACTGTTTGGCTGGCTAACTGAATGACTGACTGACCATCCAATCGACTGACCCAACCACCCTTCCCTAAACCCAACCAAAATGTTATTGATTGACCCGCCCACACACTTCCCTAAACCCAACCAACAACTTTCAAAAAAGCAATCCAGAATAAAATAAAAGCCCTCGTCTCATTTTTACCACATTTTCAGACTTTACCACATTCTCACCCTGTTGTTTACTGCTTTATTTCATTATTTAGATTCTGTTGTTGTCTTGCTTTCTGAAAGCACTCCTCACCGGAATCAAACCCCCACATCATGGTCAACTCCTCTCTGCGTCTTGAGTCTGCAGACGAACATGGTGAGCTAACGGGACAAACTAGTTGCAGCGGGAAAGTCGTCCACGCGAGGTGAGCGGTCGGCTGGCAAGCGCAAAAAGAAACGGCGTCACACCGCCCCGTATCGTTCGTTTAAAAAATGCAATGCAGCCATACATACCTCTGACCACGTAATGTGCGGTCTCCAGAAACGTTCGTGGGACTACGTTTTCACAATGAGCCTGGGTTGAAATAATTACAGCTGTATCATACTTTTAATGTTTTACACCTAAAACTCCCTTTTCATCTTTGAACCAAGAAAAATAAAACGTAAAAAGACTAAATTACTACATATTACAACTGTAATAAAAAACTAAATACAAAAAAATACAAAAACCGAATGATAACCCTACAAAAATCCTGATACAAGAGTCTCTTCCTTGCATTTTAATGTTTTATTAAGATTCAGTTCCTACATGAAGTAAATTTGAAAGGAGGAGATACAAATCTGCTAAAATCACACAACACTAGTTGCATAAAAGTCATTGCAAAACTGGTTTCACATAAAACATAAGAGCTGAAAAATAATGCATTACACTTTGCATATATTTAAGCAATACAAACAAAACAAAACAAAAGTTAAATAACCAAAGATAATCAAATATAAGGCATCAAAGCTGAAGTGAGCAATAATGCAGCAGGGAAAATGCAGTAACTCACCACTAGGGTCCGCTGGCACGTTTTTGTCCACGGCTTGATAGATTCCAATTTCTGACAGAGTGGGATCTGGACGCTTTGTAGAAGATTTCTAAACGATGAACGAGTATAACAAGCATTTCATATTACATAGCAATAGTACACAGAACACAAGTCAAATATAATTTCACAAATGAAAATACGTTTCAATGTAATCCTTTATATTTACAAAATCCAAACTGTGTGAACAACTGACTTAATCACGTACCAGGCTGACTTGATTCAAGGCCACAGCCAAGAGCCTCTGGTTGATTCCGCAGAGATTGGCAACCTTTTTCTGGCATTTATGATGGACGTTCATGCCACAATCTGAACCAGGAATGTGAGAGGCATTAGATATTAAAACAAAGAATAGGCATGGGATGATAACCAATTTCAAGGTATACCGCGGTTTGGAAAAGTCAAGGTTTTTTATACCACCAAAATTTTCTGCTATACCGTTCCTAAGGTATGAGTAAGATTTTTTAATTTACATTTTAAAAAAAGTTTTTTAGGTGTAAATTGTAAAGATATTTGCGTTTTTTAAACAAATGAAGACTGCAGAAGTCAATGATTCACTTGAATTATTCAGCCTGACATGTTTACTGCTCCAAAATATTATAAATGTTTCTCAAAATAAAATATATTGTGCTCAAAGGGGAAAAAGGTTTTGTTTTTTAGCCAGACATTTAAAAAGAATATATTTTAGATACCGTCAGAATCTTATACCAACAGAGAACAGAGAAATAATGAAAAAACAGATGAAAGATGAGCATCAATTAGGGCTCTGCGATACTACGATATTTGATCGTGGACAATGAAAATTACTGCACGATCCACTTTTTCAGTAAAATCGTTGTATCGCCATACAGTATATGGTGCTGTGCTTCCGCTACATTACAGCTTCTTATTCAAAACATTCAGTCGTCTGTCGTTGTTTTTTTTTAATAGCGGGTTTCAATCGCAAAAAAAACGTATATAAAGGTAAGTGATTTATAATAGCGGGAACTTTTCTGTAACCGCTGTGCGTCATTTGTTTAACCCTTTGAGGTTACATGTTGACTGACAGACTGGCTGCGCGATGCGCGAGGCCAGCATTCAGGCGCAGCTTTCAGTTATGATGAACAGTTTCCATGAATATACTTTACAGATAAAGGTCTGTGGTTCTGCATACAATGACTTTCTCTTGCTGGAGTTTATAGCCGCTTCACTTTACTTCAGGATGCATTAATGCCGCTCTGTAGGTCTATTGGAGACATTCGTAAATATTCCTAGCAAATCTTATAAATGTTAGAGATATACGCACTACAGAAACGCACTAAATCACACTTCAGCCGCGTTTATTTTTGAGGGCACGCAAGAATTTCCACCAACAGAGGAAATCGGCGCGCAAGCGGAGACCCGCATGCTCATATTACATAAATTCATATGTTGTTTTGAACTGCGTAACAATTAGGGATGCAGCGAATATAGATTTTGGTTGTATGATTATATAGTCTGAAGAATAATCATGGTTTCATGGTTATCATGATTATTATGCATTTATTAAATTCAAAACACTACTAGTTTTGTTAACTTTGTTTAAAAAAAGCCATTTACATGTTTGA
The DNA here is from genome assembly GCA_903798035.1 of Danio albolineatus. Lineage (NCBI taxonomy): Eukaryota > Metazoa > Chordata > Actinopteri > Cypriniformes > Danionidae > Danio > Danio albolineatus. Next base: position 136,430 of record CAIGQQ010032152.1, read on the forward strand.
AGGTGTTGCTGAGGATCTCTGTCTAATAAGCTTTCTGATTTGTTAGATTTGTAGATTTGTTAAATGTTCATTTTGATGGTACAGTAATTGTAATGCAAGTCTTGTTGAATGTTCTTTCTTTGCAGAATAGCACTTGCATTAAATCTTCACTTGATTAAAATATGCTTAATCATACATGCTAAGAGTATATTTTTATATTGGGACATTAGTTTGGTTGTGTTGTACCTTTGTAATTTGCAAAATAGTCTTAAAAAATCAACTTCAAAAAAAAGAATTGGGATAAAAATCGTGAATCGTGATTTCCCCAGAAAAAATCGTGATATGATATTTTTTCCATATCGCCCACCCCTATGCATCAATAAAACAACATCTCTCCTACCTTCACATTTAAGGCCTTGTTTGACCATTCCCCACAGCAGACTCCCACAGTGGTCACAGAAAGTGGGGCTCATGTAGTTATTTGTCTTGAAGCGATGTGGCATGTCGATCTTAAAGCGCTCCTTCTGGAACTGCAAATAAATAAAGAAACCATCAGACTTAATGTAGATTCTTATGGGAAAAGATGCACCTCTAAAACACCTCGAGGTGTCTTTCTTAGAGAAGATCTCAGTAGCCTCCATGACCACATAAATGTCCAGTGACAGGGAAACACGCTGCTAATGTCCGAGCCAAAATGGCCTGTGTTTGAATTCAGTGAGGCTGAAACAGGCATTTTTGCCACAGGACTGCTTCCCTTTTATATGTCATGGCCTTCTATTGATTACTGACAGACTCTGATCCTTGCTCTTCTCTCAAATGGTGTTGGAAACAGGAGGATCGGACTCTTGGAAGTCCAAGTGAATTTAACATGAAAAAAAATTGTCCTTGTTAAATTGTGTTCATCTCACCCCAAACAGTCAAGACTGGGATCGAGAGATGCATATTTCACCTTACTAATTAAACTGAAATCTTTTATATTTGCTAAGAACTTTGCAGTGCACATCCATAAAGTATTCATATATTTATTTACATTAGAATTATACTCTAAATTAGAATAGAAATTGTCAAAATCACATATTGTTTTAACTGAAAATCATGTTTATTCCATCAAATGTTGATTTATGTTGATCTTGTCAAAACATTGCTTTTATGTTGTCTAAATATGAATATTAAATGTGTAAATGTAGCTAGATTTTAGACACCTACTAACAAACTAATGAACAGTGCATAATTAATAAACAAATTATGCACAGTATGAAAAAAACACACATAGAAAAACTTTTTAAATTTTCAAACTGACCTAAAAATCAGTAAAAACAAAAACAAAACTAATGTAAATAAAGAAAAAATATATTCACACACACACACACACACACACGCAAGCACGCACACACACACACACACACAATTATGAAGAATAATTTGCCCAAAATGTAATATTATTTTATGATTTAGTCACCCTCAAGTTACACTACTGGTCAAAAGTTTGGGGTCATTTTTTTCTCATGTTTTTTTTTTAAAGAAAATGATTCTGTTTAGGGCGTCACGGTGGCGCAACGGGTAGCACAATTGCCTCACAGATATAAGGTCGCTGGTTTGAGCCTCGGATGGGTCAGTTGGCATTTCTGTGTGGAGTTTGCATGTTCTCCCCGTGGTTGCGTGGGTTTCCTCCGGGTGTTCCGGTTTCCCCCACAAGTCCAAAGACATGCGGTATAGGTGAATTGGGTAAGCTAAATTGTCTGTAGTGTACTAGTGTGTGAATGAGTGTGTATATGGATGTTTCCCAGTGATGGGTTGCAACTGGATAGGGCGTCCGCTACGTAAAACATATGCTGGATAAGTTGGCGGTTCATTCCACTGAGGCGACCCCGGATTAATAAAGAGACTAAGCCGAAAAGAAAATGAATGAATGAATGAATGAATGAATGATTCTGTTCATCAAGGCAGCTTTTATTAAATGAAAGAAAAAATGTTAAATATTTATTAAAATTTTAAATAACAGCTTTCTTATTGTATGTAGTATCAAATTAAATTATTACTTCAGTCATTATTACATTTATACTATTATATTATTATTAATAATAATAATAATAATAACAATAATAATAATTCTTATTATTTTTATTATTATTAATATTAGAGTGATTTCTGAAAAATCATGTGATTCTGAAGACTGGAGTAATGAAGTTGAAAATTCATCATTAAAATCACTGGAATAAATGGTTAAATTAAATTATAAAGTACTTTTAAACAGTTATTTTATACTGCAAAAAACATTTGACAATTTTACAATTTGTACTGTATTTTTGATCAAATAAATGCAGCCTTGTTGAGCAGGATAAGCTTATATTAAAACATTTAAAAATCCTACCGACCCCAAACTTTTGACCAGTATTGTATATAGGTAAACAAGCCTTAATACTTTCAGATGAAGGAATCTTTAAAGCTCTAAAAAGCTCATCAATTCATCATAAAAAAATACATCCATGTTTAAAAATGAATCTATAAATCACCAGCTTCTTCTATATGGATATTATACTAAGAAAAAAAAAAACATCAATGAAGCTGTGTGGATTACTTTAATGGTGGACAGATGAATCCACTTTTTGAGCCCGATCACTGCCATCACAAATTGGGAAAAGCCAGGATGTTGTTTAATAAAACTCAATATTTCATTTTGTGTTAAAGAAGGATAGTGTATAAACCAAAAATGACCTGAGGGTGAGTGATTTATAGGATCAGTTTTCTTTTATGATTGAACTATTTCCTTAAAATAAATAAATATTAACATTTATTAACATTAATCATGTTAATCAATTTAATAAAAATATTTATTAATAGTAAATAAGGTTTGATTAAAATTGTTTTCATATGTTCACAGACCCATTTTTATGACCCCTGATGAAGTGCTTTAGATTTTCAGGACATTAATGCTTACCATTGTATCTCGACTGTTGGTTGCTGTTCCTGTGCATCTCCCAATAATCAAATCAATGCACTTCTTATGAATGGCTGCATTGCATTCTGGAAAAGAGGGGAAGCAAGGTGTTATGTGTGCAAATAGCCGCATGACCTCATGAAATCTGTGTATTTATGCTGAATGATTTTGAGAGTATAGCAAATAAAAAGGTAATACTTTATATATTTAAACTACATTAAAATAAATTTAACATATACAACATATATTTATTCCATGGTCTGTTGAAATTCTTGATTCTGATTGGCTGGAGGGTGTGCTATATTTTGTTGAAACGCACAGGTAGTTCCAGTCAGTTTTGATCACAGTTTGAAATAAATGCGCTTCTCCCAAATGTTACTATAGCAACTTGCCTGTGCTGTGCATGAAACTGATGAGGGCTATTAATGGCGAACGGGAAATCCGCAAAATTAGGAAAATACTCATAAACTTTGCCACAAAATCAAATTTTAAGAGTTTTTCCAAGCAAGAATGTAGATATTTAAAAAAAATGTTGGAAGCTCCAGGCGGTCAGCGGCAGCTTCGCGAACGGCTCCCCCCGAGGGAGGCTTTATGTCGGCCAGAGAATCTCCGGTTCTACGCCGCTGGATCTAATCTCTTGCATCTCTGTTGTTAAAACGGGATATATAATTAATCTTTGGTGTATGGACGTTTGAACCTATTATATTTTTCTCAGGTGTATTTTTTTGGCAGATCACAAAGATAAGTTTCATAATTAATCTATGAGCGTAAATAATGTAATATTACACTGATCCTGCGTGTTTGGCTGATTGCTTTTGTTTTAAAGAAGATAAATAAAGCAGAATGTTCTCCTACCTGTCCCGATATGTTTTTTCATTATGCAAAATGTACCTATATTTAACAGCAGAGATTTCTGAAATAGACTTTTTTGCTTCAAAGACTCTAGAGTACACTTGACTTGAAAATGCGTATTTAATTGAAATGGTACCTAAATTCCGCTATACTGTACAGTAGGTATGCCAGCTTTCGCAGTATTAAAGGTAATGTCAAGGGAAAAAAGCTATTATACAGATCCTCCCTCGTCAGAGAAGTGGTGGAAAGACAAAAGAAATGTCTGACTGAGAATGTGACTGGAAACACACTACAGGTGTGACTGGGAATGTCTTATTTGTCCACTTGTGATCGGACTGAAATCGCATCTTAATATTAGCTGGTAAAAACCTGCCTGTCAGCCTATCACAGCTGATTCAGCTGAGGGACTAGAAAATCTAACATGTAAAAAACTGACAAAAAAAATAATTAAAAAAATTGGACAAATATTGCTCTGCAAACAGCAAAACTATTTTAAACTTAGGCCTACCTTGGCAAATGACCATGGAATAAGCGGGATAATCAACGGCTTGCCGTGCGTTAAACGATTTTAATGCACTTCGCGGAGGCGACCACACTCAGCTGCGTGTCGTGTGTTCCTTGGCCTCCACGTCGTGCATTAAAATCCTTTAACGCACAACAAGCCGTTAATTATCCCTTACTTATAAAATATATTAAAAATATATTCTTAACTTGTTATGTAAACAAAGTCTCTCATATATCAGAAAATATTACTTTACAAACTGTATTTTTACATAAATTATCTAAACATTTGCATAAATTCTAAATATTCACATAAAAACTGAAAAAATATATGTTTACACACATTTACATGAGTAGATTGCATGTGGGCCAGTTCATGACTAATTCAAAAGTACAAAGCTTCTTATTAAAACAGATTTCAAAAGAGGCCATTATGTTAATTTCCCAGAGGATAATGATTTATGTGAAAGCTGAAACTTGTGAAACTTTATAATGAAATCTGATGTTTAGTGAACTAGAATGCACTGCACTATATTGTGTGTTCATACTGAGAAACAGACGGGAGTGTCTACAGTAATTCAAGAAAACTGTGATACTTACGCCTACATTTGTAGCCCTGCTTGTTGAGACCCCTGGAATGCAAAAAGAGTGTGTTGGAGTATTTGTATTTCAGCACAGCGTGTGATAATGCACTGTTAGTATACATGTAAAACTCTTATTAGGGAGATTTTGGAGCACAGGCTATCTCCTCCGGCACATATAGATTGATATACAATGCACTAAAGCCGGGCAATCTGTCTCACACTGCACAGGAAGGAGACGAGCCCGAGGGACTCTGCTTAGGCGGCTGAAATATCAGAGGAAAGTCCAAGTACGCTTGCGCACACAAACACAGATGCTATCCAATACTATAGCTTACAAACACACACACACACACACACACACACACACACACACACACACACACACACACACACACACACACACACACACACACACACACACACACACACACACACACACACACACACACACACACACACACACACACAGACACACACACACA
>CAIGQQ010032152.1:141865-171558 GCA_903798035.1 Danio albolineatus
CACACACACACACACACACACACACACACACTCATCAAGATTATTCCTGCCAAACGCTTCTGTTTGCCTAAGATAACTTTCACTTGATATTAGACCTACATGAGAAGCAAGTCTGACATTTTTCTGATTATTTTACTGCATCTAATGCTAGTGACTGCCTATTTAGAAGGCACTTTTTTCTTTTAAAGTGGCTAATCTCACTGGATCCCGTCTCTCTGGACTAACCGGTTATAGTGTGGCAATTAGAAGACTATACTTCACTTTGACTGAGAAGTAACTTGCTTAAGGGCACATCAGAGCTGCGTTGTAATCTCAGTAATTCTCCAGTTTCTGGGTCATTCCAATTTGGCATTGAACCTGCAACCTTTGTTTCTGAAGTGTAGATCTCAAGCCATTACAAGTACCTTTATCCTTTAACATGCAATGTTGTTGTTAATACTTGGGGCTAGGGATTTGAACAAGCTCCATCCCATTGGTTTTCGAGTGTAAAGCTTGTAAATTTTCCTGCATTGTAGTTTTGAGGAAAAGAGGTGCGCCTCAGTAAAATAAAACAGATGAATCCATAAATATCACTGGAGACTAACCTTGGAATAATTTTCTCTTTCAGCAAAGTCATGTTTGTTTTCTTACAGCTGTTTATTTTCAGAGTAATGGCAGGCTCTTGGACCAATCACTAATCGATCAAATAGCTTTGTCAGTCTGAGGTTCAGTTTGGTTCATTGAGATGGTTCAATTATGCAGAAAATCTTAAAGGGCCACGAAACCCCCCTGGCTCAGCTGGGTGTTTTCACACCTACAGTCTGGAAAAGCTCAGGAAAGTGGGTGTGTGCAGCTCTGTTTAGGTGGGAGTGTCAGGAGAGGGAATGAGCGAAGGTTTTGCATAAAGATGGGAGTTTCCATTTGGGCACGCGCTTATGTTCAAACAAGCAACACAAAGACAGTGACTGTTTACATTGACATCAGTCATCTAATTATTAGCCAAATTATTAATTTGGCAACTTTAACGGCAGTTTGGCACTTATACATTTATCCAGGAACATTTCCTGCATGTTCCCTGTGACAAACCAGAAACCACTAAGATTGTTGTTTTAATGGAGTGTTTGATACCATGCGGCGTAAAGGCCTGTGCACACGAGACGTTTTTTGCTCGCGTTTTCGGTCGACGTTTGACGCCTCGTGACTAAATAAAGGCCGCCGATATGATCATGCACACCAACGCGCAAAACGCCAGCCGTAAAAGCGTCATTTTAAAAGAAACGCCTCATGCTCGTTTTTTGTTTTGACGCCTCACGTCAAAACCTTCTCCACCAATCAGATCGGCACTTTTGTTCACGTGTACGGAGCCGCTGAAGTTACAGTAAACACCCCTTGGAGGCGCTCAAGCGCAAAACTACTAATGTGAGCGCAGATGCCCAGAGGCGAAATGAACGTGGAGCTGCTTATTGCACTGGTGAACTATAATCTTTTCTTAATTGCTAGAGCTGCTACTTGAACCATCCATGCTTTGCCAATCGCAACAACAAGCGTGTAAACTTCCTCTTTTCTTCTTCTGTGTAACAAGCGGGTGTCAGAAGCTTGGCGCCACCCTGTGCACCATCCAACGTCAAGGAGTGATTTTGCATGCTCTTCTGCTCAACGCCAGAGAAAATCCCTTGAGCTTGAATGCGGGAAAATGTCTTGAAAAACGCTGACGATAAACGCAAACGAAAAGCGTCCTGGTGTGTACGAGCCTTAAGGGAGATATAAAAAACAGATAAAAGAACAGAATTTACAGCGGATCTTTCAGTCTTTAATATTGTACAGATATTAACGTACTGTAAACTCAGTAACAGTTAATCATTTTGACAAAGGTCTGTCTTTAAACACGGAAAGAGTTACGAACTCTATGAACTACTAACTACGAACTAACTTTGCCATCTGAATAAACAAACAAAGAGCACTGATCGCTTACCATATCTGTAGCGGCGTGTGTTTTAAAAGTAGACGAGCGGCAAATCCCGATTTCACCATTTCCAGATGCGGAAAACTCTCGGGTGAAAAAAAAAACAAGTTTCTTACAGACGCATTTCTGCTGCGCGCGCGTGGGAGTCCAGCTGCGCTCTCATAGCGGAAATGTAAACAAAACCTTCGTTGCAGCACATAAACACAACACTAGCGACCTGTGTCTCCAAACAATTCTTCTTCTTCCACTTGTTTTGAAACCACAACGTGGCGTCTCTCTGCCGTCTGGACTCTGCAACATGTACAGACAGTCTTCAAAGCTCTCGTGCATATTAATGAGTTGCACCGCATACACAATAGAGCGTGCTGATTGGTTTGAACAAAGTCTATCTCATGAATCAATGCTGCATGCTCACAGACGTCACGATGCACTGGCCGGTACAGACGTCCACTCTCCATGCTGGAATACACGCATGGATCTCATCGGCGTGACGCAGCCTCTAAAATTCGTTTCAAACCGGAAGAACGAATTTGCTCGAAATAACGCAAAAACAATTTCCCTTTTTAGCAAATTATATGTGTCCTAATAGTGTTTATAGCAGCGTGGGACACATATATGACTGTCAACAGCTCAAAAAATGTGTTTTGGTGTTTCGTGACCCTTTAAAGGGATAGTTCACCCAAAAGTGTAAATTTACTCACTATTTACTCACTATATATGGGAGAGGGGGAGATGGGAGAAGGGAGAACATGATAACAAATTCATCATCTAGTGATCAGTGATGAGAATAGGATATTTAATATTAAATAAATGGTTTTTATTGACTTAAAAGCCACCCTAACAACCGCATCGTAACGTACTACAACAATAAATAAATAACCGTTCAACATCATGGTGTGAAAAATGATGGCAAATTTCAACTAAACATGTTTCTTAAAGCATAGCTCTTATTTGATGTTAGTGTGTGCACACATTATTAGACATGAGGTGATCATGGTGCAATAATCATATTTGTTCATTCATTTATTTATTGTACTAACCAAACAAACTCCCTGCAGACGGAGCAGAAGGTGGGCTGTTTGAAGAAGGTGGCTGTGAACTCATGGTTCTTGATAAAGTGAACCTTGGCCTGTTTGATGGCTCCTCTCCTTCTGTTTATCGTGAGGATACCTTCGTCATCTTTCGCAGTCATTGAGGCCTTTGAATCTGTGAAGCAGAAATATATATTGAAAATATTTTTTGAAATATATATTGAAAATATAAGAACACCACATTTATAATCTACTCACTCTTCGACAGAATAAAAACAAACTTTCTTTCTCATAGCGCTGACTTTATTGTCATAATTGCAATTTCAGCTTACTAAATAAAAATTGTAATTTAATCCCGTCTGTTAAAAAAAGACACAAATTATAAGATAGATTAAAATAATAAAAAAATAAAGATCATTCAATTAAACACAAAGGAATAAAAACAGGTAAAACAGAACACAATGTAGAGTTTCCACTCATTGCAAAATTAAAGCTGTAGAAATTATGCAAAATTGAAAAAGACCGTATTTATAACAGTACAAATTTACAATAAGTTTTCAGCAGTTAGCGTTAGTTAATGTATTTATTAACATGAACTAATAGGGAATAGGGGCGCCACGGTGGCGTAGTGAGTAGCACATTCGCCTCACAGCAAGAAGGTGGCTGGTTCGAGCCTCGGCTGGGTCAGTTGGCATTTCTGTGTGGAGTTTGCATGTTCTCCCTGTGGTTGCGTGGAAGTGGTGTTAGTGAGGCCAGCAGGGGGCGCCCAACCTGCGGTCTGTGTGGGTCCTAATGCCCCAGTATAGAGAAGGGGACTCTATACTGCTCAGAGAGCACCGTCTTTCAGATGAGACGTTAAATCGAGGTCCCGACTCTCTGTGGTCATTAAAAATCCCAGGATGTTCTTCGAAAAAGAGTAGGGGTTTAACCCCGGCATCCTGGCCAAATCTGCCCACTGGCCTCTGTCCATCATGGCCTCCTAACCATCCCCATGTCACAATTGGCTTCATCACTCTGTCTCCTCTCCACCAATCAGCTGGTGTGTGGTGTGCGGTCTGGCGCAAAATGGCTGCCGTCGCGTCATCCAGGTGGATGCTGCACACTGGTGGTGGATGAGGAGATGCCCCCATTGTGTAAAGCGCTTTGAGTGCCCAGAAAAGCGCTATATAAATGTAAGGAATTATTATTATTATTATTATTAAATTGTCTGTAGTGTACTAGTGTGTGAATGAGTGTGTATGGATGTTTCCCAGAGATGGGTTGCAGCTGGAGGGGCACATGTCTTTGGACTTGTGGGGGAAACCGGAGCACCCGGAGGAAACCCACGGTAAGAACATGCAAACTCCACACAGAAATGCCAACTGACCCAGCCGAGGCTCGAACCAGCGACCTTCTTGCTGTGAGGCGAACGTTCTACCCCCTAGGCCACCGTGGCGCCATGAACAACTTTATTTCAATTATCTAATATTAACAACTGAATATATTATTATATAAATGAATGAATCCTTGTCTGTTCAAGCTCGTGAACACAGTAAACTAACATTAACTAATACAACCTTTTAGTAAATTGTCACATTTATAACTTATGACTAAAAATTGAATAAAAATTCAACTGATTTCTGAGATGAAATACATTTACTGTATGCTGTTCATAATAACATTATGTTTACGGTTCCTTTGGCCTTTTTATAGATATTATCAGCTCATTTCCTGCTGAGAGTTACCAGCAAATCTAAACAAACTCATAGGCTGAGATTGATGGTTTTGCCCTCTGTCACAGAAAGTATGTCACAATCTCTGTCATCGGTTATTGCTGAGGGAAAAAGCTAATCAGCAGATCACTGGGACAATAATGCCTGTTCTGTCAGTACAGTAGCAACCAGTATTATATTGGGAGGTATTAAAATGGCATATGATATAATGTCAAAATAAAGATGACAGAGAAAGAGGATACAAAATAGCAGCATGAAAATGTGACTAAGACAGCATGAGTAAGCAAAGACAGATACCAGCTGACAGATCTGAGCTGGTATATGAGGGTGGTGAGATCATGGAAAAAGCTTAGACTGAATATAAAGAAACAGGGGAAAACCCGAGTGGAAGATAGAGAAGCAAAAGGAAGAGACGCTACTTATAGGGCTTGTATAGATTTAAACAGTGGTGGAAAGAGTACTGAAAAATCATACTCAAGTAGAAGTACCATTACTTGCCCAAAAATGTAGTGCAAGTAGAGTAAAAGTATCTGTAGTAAATATTACTCAAAGTATGAGTAAAAAGTAAACCTTTTAGAAGTACTAAAGAGTAGTCAGTAGTGAGTATTACACTGTAGAAAAGTTGATGCGTTTACAGAATGTTACGTTTACACATCCCTACACCAACAACATGTAGTGTATTTAGGGATCTTCTTATTTTCGTTCGTTCCTTCCAACCTTCCTTCAATTATTTGTTTGTTCTCTCCTTCCTTCATTCATTCATTTGTTCCCTCCTTCCCTCGTTCATATTTTTGTTCATTCTTACATTAGGTCCTTTTGTTCATTCATTTGTTTGTTCCTTCCTTCCTTAGTTTGTTCAGTCCTTCCTCGAATTCTTCCTTTATTCGTTTGGTCCTTCCTTCTTTCCTCCCTTCATTTGTTCGCTCATTCTTTTTTTCCATATTTTTGTTTCTTCCTTCATTAGGTCCTTTTGTTCATTCATTCGTTCCTTCTTTCCTTCCTCAGTTTGATCAGTCCTTCCTTGAATCCTTCCTTCATTTATTTGGTTTTTCGATCCTTCCTTCCATTCCTTGTTCGGTCCTTCCTTTTATTTGGCCCTTCCTTCCATTCTTCATTCGTTCCATTTAGTGATTGTTTAAGGCTGTTTGGTGATTTCAGTCACCATACAGTCGACATCCATCATTTTCAGTGATATGCAGTCTATAAACAGTCTCTGGATCATTGCGTGTACAGGTATTGAAAATCTTCTTGGACATGTTTTATGTTTCCAAAAGGTTTGCTGCATTAATAAAGCGCCCATGTCTTGAGGTTGCTCAGTATGATGTGATTTACTTTCTATGTGTGATTTAATTGGACAGGAATCACAAGACTGATCTTTCTACTTTAGACAATGACCATAGACAAGAAAGAAATAAAGTAGTGACTGCAGGTTGAAGGAAAGTAGTGGAGTAAAAGTACAGATACTGCACTAAACATGTACTCAAGGGAAAGTAAGAGTCCACATCTTTAAAACTACTCAGTAAAGTACAATTCCTGAGAAAAACTACTCAATTAAAGTAGTTTGAGTATTTGTAATTAGTTACTTTGCACCACTGGATTTAAATGAAAGTTTCAAAAATATTGGTTATAGCTAATCTGAGGCAGAGCTTCATTTAAACGAGGATTTTTTTGGTTCACTGTTCAATTCATCTACTTTTAAAATAGATTAATATAAAGAAGGCGACATAGTGGCGCAGTAGGTAGTGCTGTCGCCTCACAGCAAGAAGGTCGCTAGTTCGAGCCTCGGCTGGGTCAGTTGGCATTTCTGTGTGGAGTTTGCATGTTCTCCTCGTGGTTGCGTGGGTTTCCTCCGGGTGCTCCGGTTTCCCCCACAAGTCCAAAGACATGTGGTATAGGTGAATTGGGTAAGCTAAATTGTCTGTAGTGTATGAGTGTGAATGAGAATGTATGGATGTTTCCCAGAGATGGGTTGCGACTGGAAGGGCATCCGCTGCGTAAAACAAATGCTGGATAAGTTGGCGGTTAATTCTGCTGTGGTGACCCCGGATTAATAAAGGCACTAAGCCGACAAGAAAATATATGAATGAATGAATGAATATAAACAAGGTTCGGTAGAGATTTGGGGACTTTTTATGGGGACTGTACTTTTTAGGCAAGGATAACAAAGGATACTTTTTAGGCAAGGATTTAACAAAAATGATAGCAGAGACATTTACAATGTTAGACAGTAAATTCTTTTTTAAATAAATGCAGTTATTTTTCATTTTCTAGTCATTCAACACATCTGTGAAAAGAAAAATGATCAAAGTTTGTTTTGAATGCCAAATCCGCATATCTGAATGACTTTTGAAGGATCCTGACATACTGAAGGCTGGAGTAATAATGCTTTGCCATTTCAGGAATTAATTATATTTATATTACAAAAATGTTCGTACAGTTTTTTTTACTATATTGTTATAACATCAAACATATGGCAATATTCTATAATTCAATGTAACGTGATAAAAACATGCGCAATATTGATACTGTAGGCACTTCAACACACAGTGAATAATTTTTTATTATTTAATCTTTTAGAGTGCATTTTCATGAATATTCTGGTTATTTTATTGGCAGTAGTTGTTCATCACAGCACCAAATGCTGGAAGACGTAATACTCTATTTATTTTACTCTTTAACACTATCATATCTTCATTTGGAATACAACATTGCAAATTCTGTGAACATTTATAGACGTTCTATTCATTACTCTGTACAGTAAGGTTCCATTTGTTTACTTCGGTTAATATAATTAAATGCAATGTAATGACTACAAAAGTATTCATTAATCTGAGTTAATGTATATTTTTTAGCTGTTGTTGAATTTATTGAATGCATTAAAATCAAAAGTAATAATCGATTCTTCAAATAGAGTTAATAACTAGTAATAACTAAACTACTTAACAGGAAGGTTTTTTAGGCCCCGTTTACACTAGTGCGTTTTAGCATCTCCGTCCACACTACGCCACCAGAAACGTATATCACGTGACCATTTGCGCACTTTGGGCATGCGTGTTCAAGTATAAACAGAAGCACGTGTCTTGCTCGGCATTTGGTTATTGTTAGTCAACAAACGCTGGTTGAACGATGAACGCGATGACAAAGAAAGCAAGAGAGGTCTTTTTGAGGACAGACGACGAGGTCGAGTTGTTACTTAAAGTAACAAATGAATTTAAAACATCTATGGCTATCGAAAATACAGTGTTTACAGTGAAGGCTGGTCTGCTGTCTTCCGGTGGCGTTATAGTCATGTGCGCTTGACGAATATAGGAAGGATACGCAATGACCCAAAAGCCCCAATTATGTAGCCAATCTCAGCAGCCACGGCTACGTTTTCAAAGGTCTCCGTTCCCTCCATCCACACTAAGATGGAGCAGCAGTGTTTTAGAATGAAAATGGCCTCTTCAGCGTTTCCAAAACACTCCGTTTTCGCAGCTCAAAAACTCTGCGTAGTGTGGACGGATGGCGTAACTGTATTAAAACTTATGCGTTTTAAAACAAAAACACATTAGTGTAAACGGGGCCTTAGTTACCTTTAATATATACTGTAAATATATTATGGCTTTTCTCACTGCATTAAATAATGTTTACTAATAAGACTTTATACATAATAAAGCAATCCATCAAGTATTTTTTGGTTATTATACCTGGTAAAGTAATCTTTTTTGCAGCTTAGGTCCATATCTTGATTATACCATATATTCCGATAAAAGCTTCAGCAATTAATCAGCACAAGAAAATTTGATAAGCCTAAATAACACTTCACAATATTACCGTTTGACTGTATTGTTGATCAAACAAATGCACCCTTGTGCAAAAACAAACAAACAAAAAAACTTTTCTATTAAATAAAATAAAACAATTCCTTAGAACCCAAATATTTAAACAAACATTGGTGCCCTTGCATGTACCCACCTAGGTCTGAATCCTCTACAAAGAACTGGACGGACATCATCACCTTCCCAGAGGGCTGCAGGTCCACCCAGAACGCTGTACGCCCGTTGCCTTTTTTGCAGCGTTCAGCAATGGCAGAAACCCCAACCGTGGCTTCAGACAAAGCCTCCTCTTGTGTTTTCATCAAGACCACCTGTATGACACGACCCTCATAGATGTGTGCGTCAAATGTGGATTTCCACGCAGGGTACATGGTGGGCTTCCTCTGGACCAGTGTTTTCCCCCGCTCTGGTGGACAAATAGAAGAATTTGAGCCAAATAGATGAGATTAAATAATCTCATAATGACAACAGTCACTTGTAGGAAGCGTTATCAATACCTCCAGGATTTTGCAGTGACTTTACAAAAAATATTTGCCATCTAAATTGATTTTGTGACAACTCTTTTCACAAATTATGGCATTATTTGCATAAGCTTTACAATGAAAATAATAAAAAAAAAATCGGGTTACACTTTATTTTATGGTATAATTCTCTCTATTAACAAACCATTAACTTACACTTTTAACTTAAAACTGGTAATTTAGTGCTTATTAATAGTTACTAAGGTTGATGGGTTTAGGTGTTGGGTAGGATTGGGGATGCAGAATAGACTCTCACATAGACTCTATTGTGAAGAAAGCCCAGCAGAAACTGTACTTCCTTTGTCAGCTGAGGAAGTTCAACCTACCACAGGAGCTGCTCGTGCAGTTCTACTCAGCTTTCATCCAATCCATCCTCTGCACTTCAATAACCGTCTGGTTCGGCTCAACAGCCAAATCTGACCTCCGTAGACTATAGCGAATAGTCCGGACTGCTGAACGAATCACTGGCACTACCCTTCCTACACTTCAAGAACTGTATTCTTCCACAGTGAGTAAAAGGGCTCGCAAAATCACCCTGGACGCCTCGCACCCAGTACACTTCCTGTTCGAACTGCTACGGTCTGGATGGCGCTACAGAGCACCGAGCACAAAAACTGCCAGACACAGAAAAAAGTTTCTTTCCTCAGGCCATCTATCCATGAACAGCAATAAACGTGCAATACTTTCTCATACGCACTTGTACACAGCACCTTATAACAATATACATTGCAATACTTCCGCATTTGTACACAGCACCTTTTAACAATATACAATGCAATATTTCCAACACAGGCTCATTGTGAAAACATAGTCCCAAGTACGTTTCTGGAGACCGCAAATTACGTGGTCAGAGGTATGTATGGCTGCGTTTAATTTTTTTAAACGAACGCTACAGGGAGGTGTGACGCCGTTTCTTCTCGCGCTTACCAGCCGTCCGCCTCTTGTGGACGACTTTTCCGCTGCAACCAGTTTGTCCCATTAGCTCGCCGTGTTCGTCGGCGAACTCGAGACGCAGAGAGGAGTTGACCACTACCACGACGCCGGGCTTCGAGTCTGGTGAGGAGCGGTTCCAGAAAGCAGGTAAGACAAACACAGAATCCATATAATGAAGTAAACCAGTAAACAACAGGATGAGAACGCGGTGAAGTCTGAAAATGTGGTAAAAATGAGACGAGGGCTTTTGTTTTATTCTGGATTGCTTTTTTGAAAGCTGTTGGTTGGGTTTAGAGAAGTGTGTGTGTGGGCGGGTCAATCGATAAGATTTTGGTTGGGTTTAGGGAAGGGGGAGGGTGGGTCAGTCCGATTGGAGGGTCAGTCAGTCATTCAGTCAGCCAAAAACGGTCGGCCGAGAGCGGCCTCTGGTGGGTTTACTCGAGAACGGCAGGTGTGAACGGCACTCGCGAGAGACATTTGAGATCTCAAAAAAGCGTCCGCAGCGGCCTCTCGTGGACTTGCCAAAGCAAAAAGTGCAAAAAGTGCAAAAAGACGTACCTGACGTATTCCGCGGCCTCCAGAAACGTACTCGGGACTACGTTCTCATAATGAGCCCGGGTTGAATACTTCTCCTTACGCATTTGTACACAGCACCTTATAACAATATACAATGCAATACTTCTCCTTACGCATTTGTACACAGCACCTTATAACCTGTATATTTATAACAATCTGTACATACATTTCAACATCCAGATCGTTGGACTGACTGCATCTCTGTTTAATGTCTATCGTCTTCTTTTTTATATTTATTCTGTGTTGTCACTTGTCACTTTAGGTACACTGAAAGCTTCTGTAGCCAAAGCAAATTCCTTGTGTGTGTGAAGCACACTTGACAATAAAACTTATTCTGATTCTGATAAGATCATTCATAAAGGTACTTTATAAGTACTCACAAACAGACAATATCTTAATAATAAGTATAGTACACCACTAGTTTATACTGAGAATTGGTCTATACAAAATCCTTGTAGAAATTTTCTTTTCTTTATCTCAATAACCATTGGACTCACAGAGTCCTGGAGAGACTGCTTAATGTTGTGTCTGAAAGCCTGACTGACCTGTGTCGAGCGATTCCTTCATCTTGATGGCACAGAACGGTTTCTCTGTCATCGGAGGAAGTTCTCCCAGGTTAAATTCATTGAAGGCAATCCGCAGGAACGGAGCCATGGTAAGAGATCACTGTGTGCAAAAGAAATGGATGATGATCAGAAGCAGCCAGAAATTGCTCGTCCACACAAAGTGCTTTTTATCTTAAATGCACAGGCATTTCTTAATTTGACAAAAAAATATATTATTAAAGTAGAGATAGGCAGATAAATAAGAGAGCTTTTGGGAAGATAAAAAAGGCATTTGATATAGATACATGAGAAAATAAGAGAAGCAAGCTATGACGAGGGATAGGTTCACACTTCCTCATATACAGTGGGTATGGTTAAATTATGAAATTTGTGTAAATTCACACATCTTTTGTAACATTAAAAACATAAATAAATCAATAACCTTTGAATAATGTAATCTATTTTGTTGAAATTAATAATATATATTGACCGCAAAAAAAGGCTTTCCATAAGCCCCCTCAAAAATGTCTTAAGTCTTAGCATTATTGCTTCAACTTCCTATATTGTGAAAAGTCACATCTTGCAAAACTGCTTACATCACTCTCTGCAACTGACCAGCTAGTTTTGTTTTCCTAATAAGTGCAATGGTAAAAATTAAATAGAGTTATTTGTCAAATAGCCAAATCATTTTCTAATGCCCCTCAGGTAGGACCAGATTCATGCTGATATTACTGTGAAAACAGCAGCTCACAGGGCTTTGCCAGGATTCTTTGTCAGAATCGGCCAATTGTAGACTTTTACTCATTCATTCATTTTCTTTTCAGCTTAGTCCCTTTATTAATCTGGGGTCGCCACAGCGGAACGAACCGCCAATTTATTTTACTTATTTAACTTATTTTACGCAGCGGATGCACTTCCAGATGCAACCCATCTCTGGGAAACATCCTTACACACTCATTCACACTCATACACTACAGACGATTTACCCTACCCAATACACCTGTACCACATGTCATTGGACTTGTGGGGGAAGCCGGAGCACCAGGAGGAAACCCACGCAACCACGGGGAGAACATGCAAACTCCACACAGAAATGCCAACTGACCCAGCCGAGGCTCGAACCAGCGACCTTCTTGCTGTGAGGTGAACACATTGTTCTGCTGTGAGGTGAAATTGTTGACTATCGTATTTGATATTCACTGTCAAATCAGTCATTTCTGGCTGTTGAAGCAACACGGTCAAGTGTTGTAACTGGTTTGTGTCAATTGGTGTAACCAGTATTTTTTATAAAAAATATAATTATATACGTAGAGATAATTTGAAATAGAATTTAAAACACTTTAATAAAGTGTTATAAGTGTAATAAAGTTAAAACACTTTAACAAATTGTTTTTTAACAATTTGTACATAATTTGTCAAAGATTATTTAGAAATCAAATTTGTTTTTAGCATGTGTCCGGCCAAATATTGCAAAAACCCATTAAAATGTACATTTAGACATAACGCAAACAAAATAAATGTTGGTATGATATTTTAAAATGAATTCTTTATTTCTGTGAGTACACTTGCAGATCTTCTAGGAGAAGTAAAATATTTAATATTTCCAATGTTTTGACAGTTACACCAAATGACATTTTCAGGTACATTCAGGCTTAACATTTGTAAAAAAATGGTGCAAATATTAGCTTTAATTACATAAAATCAACATAAACATAATTTGTGTATTTTAAAATACATGATGGATGCTTTTAAATCATCTTTTTAAAAGATTTTTAAATTTCTCATCTTGCCGCACCTTATTTGTCACTGACCCATATATTAAATCTGTCACATTATGCAAGGAAAGCCACTATTACAGTAGCTAAGACAAACAGAGAACTGTTTTTCTGTATGATTTCTACATTATTTTTGAACTTATTTTATGTGACTTGTTTGTTAACACACGTTTACAGGTTTTCAAGCACGTCATTGGACATTCAAATATACAATTCTGCCCCAAAACTCATGCCATTGATTGGATCAGAATTGCTTTTGTCAAGCAAGCTCAAACATTAGTACAAGAGTATTTACGACTGTCATGTCAAACAGATGGCTTATTCAAAATGGTTAAAAATTACATGTATTTGTAAACGATAATGACGTAGCTAAACTTAAAACACTGACAGCTACTGTATCTGCATCTGATCTCATGACTGATGATCACTGAGAGAAGAAATTTAGAGCAGCTGAAGTGGGACCATTTGTAACACCAACCATGATGGAGCACTGAGAGACTAATCAAGATGTAACCATTTGCTGATCTGCCAGTTTTAGGCCAGCGATTCCAGGCCTACAAAGTGATGAAACTATTTAGACTATCATTCAGTTACAATTATATGTTTACAACTGCAGAAAGGGCAAGCAGAAACAGAAACCTCCTACAACAACATGTATAGTAAGTCAGAATTATTAGCCCCCCTGAATTATTAGCCACCCTGTTTATTTTTTTTTCCCAATTTCTGTTTAACGGAGAGATTTTCTTAACACATTTCTAAACATAATAGTTTTAATAACTAATTAACTGATTTATTTTATCTTTGCCATGATGACAGTACATAATATTTTACTAGATATTTATTCAAGATACTTCTATACAGCTTAAAGAGACATTTGAAGGCTTAACTAGGTTAAAGTGAGGGTAATTATGTAAGTTATTGTATAATGATGGTTTATTCTGTAGACAATCAGGGAAAAAATTAATCATTTTGGTTTCAAAATGGTCTTTAAAAAATTTAAAACTGTTTTTCTTTTAGCCGAAATAAAACAAATAAGACTTTCTCCAGAAGAAAAAATATTATCAGACATACTGTGAAAATTCCCTTGCTCGGTTAAACATAATTTGGGAAATATTTAAAAAAAGAAAAAAAATTCAAAGGTGAATAATCTAATCATTTGCTTTGTTATATTTATGTGTCATTATAATTATATCTAATCTGTAGTCTCATAAATATGACAGCATTTTTACTGATGTAAATGCTGGACAACCTGTCAACCACACAAAACCAACAAAAGTAAACCAAAACGATCAAATAAAATAATCAATTAGCGAAAGAAAACTGCTGAAAAAAGGGAAAATCCCTTTGACATTGGAAAAATCTAGCACTGCGATATTTGTTAATTTTGCCATAAATATGATGTATATCGATATGAATACAGTTTCACCAGATGACTTAATATCTCTAAAGAAGTTATAATGTTAGATCATTGGGGATAATTCTGCAGTGGGAGTGCATCTTCATAAAATCTAATAAACAACTTATAAATTTTTTGGGGTCCCCGACACATTTTCATTGTGGTCTGTGCTATTTGCTAAGGGTGTCAAAATTAATTGTTTCTTCGGTACTCCGTGATGCAGACGCGGACAATTCAGTATCAGTTCAGTAATCATAATCGGTTATTACATACTGATGTCGTTTATCTCACATGCGCTATATTTCAAGGGATCAAGGGAGGCAAGCGAGTAATGAAATCACTCCAACTACTTAAAAAAGTTACAGCAGAAGCCCTGTTTCACTGTTATGGAGAAAATGAAAGTAAGTTCCATTTTTCTCTCTCTCTCTTTCACTGTGGCCCTTTGACCTGCTGCCGCAAGGTAACGTTACAGCGACACTTCTTGACACAGACATGAGCGTTTGTCTGCAAAGCGAGTTTTCTCTACCGCGTTTATCATGGATCAGCTGTGATCACCACTGCCGTCTATCAGTGTCATTTATTGATGGCATGATAATCGTAACCGAACTGAACCGTGAGACCAGTGTAGGTTCACACCTCTGCTATTTGCAGTGCATTTCTATATTTTCATGTGTTGTGAGTATTTTCATGTATAACAATCTATAAATACAATCAAGAAAAAAGTACAACCAAAATAAAAAGTTTTATAATTTCCAGAGTCTAACAGCATTCAAGTACAGTAATTAAATGATCAAAATAAAATGAATTGGTCCCACTTTATATTAAGTGGCCTTAACTACTATGTACTTACACATAAATTAATAATTAGTTGCATTGTACTTGTGTAAATACATGTTTTTACATTGTACTTAAGCTTGATTAAACACCTGCATGTAATCACATCTGTGATTAATTTCTGTAATTACATCTTTAATTACACTGTTGACCATCCCTTATACCTTAACCCACTATTAAACCTACCCATACCACCAAACCTGTCTCCAACTTTAACCATATCCCACCTCAAGAGCACCAAAAGTGTTTTTAAATACATTATGAACACAGTAAGTACATTGTAATTATATTTACATGTAAGTACATAGTAGTTAAGGCCACTTAATATAAAGTGGGACCGTCATTATACAATTCCAGGCATCAAAAACACATGCAATTGACAAATTATAATACAAACTCAACATAGCATATATCATGTCTATTGTGAATTAATCACATTGCAATATCGATGCTGAAATGATACATTGTGCAGCCCTCTTCCATTTCATTCACACTTTAAGCTCATGGTAATCAATTAACTGCGACGATCCCAAAATACAGAAGGTTTCATTGTGAAAACATGTTTCATAGGTAACATGTTATGATCTTATGCTCAAAAAAAACCCTGGTGTCTAAAAAGATTTGAAATGACAAGCCCTGAAAACGAATGCAATCGAACAAATGTCTCTCCCACACGCTGTTAAATAATTATACTGCGTAGATTTAGATCAATCCTGAAGGTTGAAAAAGAGCCTCGCTCCACAAATTATATAATACTCCATGAATTATATCATCATAAAATGGTAAATTGAGTTAATTGGAACCAGCTTTAAAAAACTCCCACACAAGGGGAAAAATTCTGCCAATATTATCACTCTTCATGGTGATGATGGGTTGTGTACTCCCTCAAAAACATGTACATGTATAAAAGAGAGAGTATAAAAGATCTAAAATAATCTGGGACCACACACAGTCAGAGTGAAACAAAAAATGCATTAATATCAGCTAATGAAACACTCACAGTCAAACATAAACCTCTTACACTCAAAAGGCATATGACTACAGAAAAAAATGTTTCCCTGGAGAGAGTGGAAAAAATGAGCCCATGCAGCTTGGGAGGGGATGGAGAGAAAATGAGGAAAATGAAGAAAGGGGGAGGGAAGAAAGAAAGCACTGAGTTGCTAAAAATCCAGACTCTTTTGCTATTCATATACTTGACTGACAGCTATGCTAATCTAGTCCATTCCATCATGTCTGTAATTCATGTTTTGTGTGTACATTAAAGGGCACATATTTGACCCCTTTTTTATATTTAATATAAGTCTTTTGTGTCAGCAGAATTTGTCTGTAAAGTTTCAGCTTAAAATACCCATCAGATTATTAATTATAGCTGCCTGAAGTCTTTGTATTATAGCTCTAAACAGCTTTTTGCTGTTTTTGGTACTGGGCCTTTAAAGATAGTCCTCCCCGCCCACCGTTCCCACGTGCCCGTCAGCGTGCCTCAATCTCAACCCTTGGCTGCGTCAGACAGACAGACGCAACAGGAACAGATGTAAAGGAAGCAGATCTCACTACGTTTGTGAGAAATACTACAGTAAGAACTTCACCAATGACTGTTTGATGTGTTTGTTGAGGAGTTGCGTTGAGCTTTGCACTGCTTTTGCAAGCAAATGTGAAAGGATACAGGTTAATACCCACTGCTGTATGGATATCTGTTATGTTAATGTGCAAAATAAACCTGATTTAATGTCAACAAACCGAGATTGAAGTGTCTTTTTTGCTGACACACGGCTGTGGTGATGAAGTAAAGCTGAAGTAAATCGCTGTAGTTAATTAACATGCACTGTTTTAAACACGTGAAACTCACTCTTGATACATTTGATGATGATTGATGACCTTCACGAACTGAACAGACCTTTTATTCCCGGTTGCTTTGCGCACGTCCTGTCTTGTTGATTTGATTATACTCGTTACTACAGAGACATGTTAATACGCAGCTGTCAATTGATTTGGTGTGAAGGGGGACCGCACTCCTACGTAAAGTTGCGGTCAGTCTCAAAACCGCTCCAATTGGTCCACCGTTTTTATGCTGTTAAATTGAAAAAAATTGACTGGGTGTGTTTATATCACCCCAATATGACGCTCTATACACTATACCTACACATATGTCTGTCCAAACAGCTTAAAAAGTAGATTTTTAAAAAAATAGGTGCCCTTTAACATTAGGTTTGCGTCAATAATGTGAAATGAACGAATGTGCCAGCCTCTAAAGACAGAGTGTGTGTGTGTGTATATGTGTCTCTCAGTAGCCTGGTTCCCTCTGCGGTCCATTAATCTGTCAAGAGAGGTCACCTCCCTCACACCCGGACCGGTTGCTGCTTAATTAACACACATCCCTCTGGTACGAGTTAGTAGAGGTGTAATAATAACTTTTAACTCTTATGATGTTAAAACTAGAAACCACCATGCTTCTGTGCTAAACAAATGAAGTAACATAACGTGATGAAAATACACAAATGATTGCGATGAAGGTAGAGAGATGCCGAAAAGACAGCTTAAATGGAATGCCATAAAAGATAAAGAAAAAATTCAGGCATGTTCACAGTCACACCAGGAAATATCATTATAAATAAGCCAACCCAGGCTCATTGTGAAAACGTAGTCCCACAAACGTTTCTGGAGACCGCACATTACGTGGTCAGAGATACCTATTCATTTTTTTAAACAAACACTACGGGGCGGTGTGATGGTGTTTCTTTTCGTGCTTACCAGCCGACCGCTCGCCTCGTGAGGACAACTTTCCCACTGCAACCAGTTTGTCCCAATTTATTGGAACAAAGAGAGGATGAGACACTTATTTTTAAATATTTGGGGTGAACTATTCTTTTGACACCACAATGACTTTGAGTTGTAGTTCAACTGCGAAAACATTGACATACGCAAGACTGCTTTGCTTGTTTGAGCAGTCAGACCTGTCCAACAAAACAACAGTGGCTTAGAGGCAAGACATTCTGTTTGGCCAGCCAATAGCAATCTGACAAAGCTCATCAGTAATGCAAAGTTCTTTTTCATTGTGCTCACTACGCTCACCATATACTCTTTCACACAACAAATATAGATTGTTGCAACTTTGCATGTTTACATATTAATTGAGTGAGAGGGAGTTAAACACACTTCAACAGATTCTGCTTCCAAACCTCCATATAGACTGTAAGCATGAATAATTTACATATTTAATCATCTCCTCATTCTAAAAGTTTCTCTGTTTTTATCTATTGGAAATATTCGGCTTTTCTTTCAGTGTGATATTAGTCTTCACTCACACAGGCGGTGTCTGTTCTGGGATCTTTTTCTTCTGTGTGCGGGTGTGTGTGTACAAGTAATTGGTGAGAATTACAGTGTGTAGCGCTGGTCATGTACAAGAGACTTTCTCTGTTCTCTGCACCAGACAGCTGCTCCGCTCGCCTTTTTTCTGAACTTCCTACACAGTCTCCAAACTGCTCTTCCTCAAGCTGGAAATATACACATCTATTTCAGATTACCTCATATTAAAACTGATCAAGCAGAGACCAGGAATTAACTAATGTTTAGTGGTTACCAAAACCGGTGGAAGAAAGCATTCAAACATGAAAGACATTCCACCTTCAAAAAAGAAAGTACAAAGGTCTGAAAGTGAAACTTAATCTGAAGCATAAAAAGCAGCATACCATCAATTACTGCAGAGGATCTTCAAGTGATAAAAATGACTTTAAATACACAACTGACGAAAAAAAGTGTCAGTAACACTTTATTTTGATGGTCCATTTGACTATTAGTAGATTGCCTGCTCGATATCTGTAGATACTGACATTTAACAATCCTTCAACAGACATTTAACTGACTATAAGACACTTTGCAAGTACATATCAATTTACATTACCCCTAACCCCAACCTAACATCTACTTATAATCTATTGAGAATTAGTTGGCATGTAGATGCAATGTAATTTAGGCCCTGTTTACACTAGTGCGTTTTAGTTTTAAAACAGCGTTTTAGCATGAAATTGATTCGCCTCCACTAATCTCTGTCCACACTACTCCACCACAAACGTATACCACGTGACCATTCGAGCACTCTGGGCATGCGCGTTCAAGTATAAACAGGAAGCATGTGTCTCGCTCGGCATTTGGTTATTGTTAGTCAACAAACGCTAACCCAAAACCGGCGTTCTAAATAGGGCTTACGCTGCTTGAAACACGAGCGATTAGCGAGTGCTCAAACAGTAGCTTGCCTCTTGCGAATATATGCAGCTGTTGTAGTAAAAAGGCAGAGTATAACTGCACAATAGGGCCTAAATGGACAATAGTGCAAACAATGCTCCCATTTCTGTGTCCAGCAGCCATGCCTCTGTTTTCAGATGTCTCTGTTTTCCCCCATTTACGCTGAGACGGAGCAACAGCGATTTAGAATGAAAACGGCCTCTCCAGTGTTTACAAAACGCTCCGTTTTTGGGGCTCGAAAACTCCGGCGTTGTCACGATCACCAGCGATCTCTCCTCTGTCAGAGATCGCTGGTTCACACTTCCGGGAACTACAGACCAGCCATGTTTAGGACTACAACTCCACTCATGCAGCACACACACACACTCCTGCGTCATATCACAACTGATTGCATACACACCACCTGAGGACCGTCATGACTGATTACATTCACTACAAAAGCAGCACACACACTCACTATCCTTGCAGCGAGATTATCATCTGTTAGTGACTTGCAACGGTGTTTCTTTGTTCCAGTCTTTGTCCGTGTTTAGACCTCAGCTTTGTATTTTGATTATTCTTTGCCTGCAGCCTGCCTTTTGATCTTTTGCCTGTTCTTGACTACGATTTTGGATTTTGCCCCTTTTGATATTTGCTATACTGCTTTTTACAATAAATAATCTGCACTTGGATCCTCGCCTCCGTTTGCCTTCGTCACACCACCACCCTGACGTAACAGGCGTAGTGTGGACGGATGGCGTAACCGTAGCAAAACTTATGCATTTTAAACGAAAATGCATTAGTGTAAACGGGGCCTTAAATTCAACAAACGGACCTTCAAAATAAAGTGTGACCAAAGTGTCACACTTTTACACTCTAAAAATGACTTTGCTGTTTGTTCAAACTACTTGTTTAAAAATCAGTTACAACAACCCAATTCTCAGGCCCCGTTTACACTAGTGCGTTTTAGTTTTAAAATGGCGTTTTAGCATGAAAATGATCGGCATCCACTCTAGCGTTTCACCCAGCGTTTCTGAACATATTTCCGTCCACACTACTCCACCAAAAACGTATATCACGTGACCATTTGCGCACTCTGGCCATGCGCGTTCAAGTATAAACATGAAGCATGTATCTCGCTCTGCATTCTAAATAGGGCTTACGCTGCTTGAAACGCGAGTGATTAGCGAGTGCTCGAAAAATAGCTTGCCTCTTGCGAATATATGCAGCTGTTTTAGTAAAAAAGGCAGAGTTTAACTGCACAATGGCGCCTACAACGCTCCCATTTCTGTGTCCATGTTGTTCTTTACAGTGAAGTTATATAGCGTTATAGTCATGTGATAGGGGCTTGACGAATAAGGAAAGGTTACGCAATCACCCAAAAGCCCCAATCTAGTAGCCAATCTCTTTAGCCATGCCTCCTTTTCAGATGTCTCTGTTTCCCCCATCCACACTGAGACGGAGCAGCAGCATTTTAGAACGAAAACGGCCTCTCCAGCGTTTACAAAATGCTCCGTTCTCGGGCTCGAAAACCCTGGCGTAGTGTGGACGGATGGCGTAACCGTAGCAAAACTTGTGCGTTTTAAAACGAAACGCATTAGTGTAAACGGGGCCTTAGTGTTTAAAACTTATTTGTTTTATGTTCAATCCTTTTAAATAATTAAAAAGTTAACTTAATCAATCTGTTTGGAAAGCTTTAAGAAATTGTGGAACCCAGCATTTTTTTTACAGTGTAAGGTTCTATTTCCCCTATTTAAAAAAAAAACTTTACATAAACCATTAACCATAATCTTAATAATAGGATTGATGTATCTTAGGTAATGAATCAGTCGTTAATTATGGACATTTGTACATAAAGTGTTACCCCTAAAAAAGCATTCAACAGAAACATTCTATTATGTCTATCAGCGTGTTGAACACATAAATTTAATTGTAGAGTACACTATGTGCCTTTAGATAAAGCAGCTGCTATACATCCTAAAATAGCACTAGAAATCGCTTTGTACTGCATCATGACTATAGGACTCAGTATTGAACCTGCTTGCATAATATGCACTGGAAACGGTAGACTGTCACTTTAAGTACAGAACAATACAAATAAACAGGTTATGTCGGAAAATCAGCCTGGTGATGCTGGAATGTGGAATGAATGCATGGGGACTGAAATGTGCCACATGTTGAAAAGTGGTGAAAAGATCATTCACGGACATCTGAGAGATAGACGCGTTTCAGAGAACATTGGGAAACCTGTTGGTCTGGACGGTACAGTATAATATTTCTTCAAAGAGATGAAAATTCTGTTATTAACAATTACTCACCCCCTATGTCATTCCAAACCCTGAGACCTTGTTCATCTTTGAAACAAAAAAAGATCATTTGGATTAAATCTGAAAGCTCTCTGACCCCCATAGACAGCAAGGGTTCTGAAATGTCCAAAGCTCAGAAAAGATACCAAGTATTACTTGAAACAAAGCACATGTATATCCCGTTTATACGTCAGCAGCATGACAAATATACAATAAATCATGCTCTTGTGAACTAGCGTCCTGCACTGGTGCTCAAGAAAAGAAAAGCTGAATAAACAAGTTAGTTTTGTTTAATTTGCAAATAAAATTATTCTCGTAGATTCATAAAATTATTAACATTAAATGTTGTAGATACCTTTCTGGGCTTTAAAGTTTCAGGAACCTTAAGGACTATGGAGGACAGAAGATTTCAGACTTAAACATCAATGAACGATCTCGGTTGATTAGAACAACATGAGGGTTAGTAGCTAATGACAAAAATTAAAAATGACTTTACTCACACAAAAACGTGTGTGTGTGTGTGTGTGTGTTTGCATGGAATTATGTTCAAAGAGTTCACCTGAGCACAGTGTAGCACCATGCTGATGTTTGTACTTTGCTAACGTGACGCAAAAATAATCCCCCAGTCCCCCCAAATCCCCCTCTGTGCATAGCAGTCCTCATAATACAGCTAAGCAATGCAAAATCCTTAGTTTGAAGTCGATGAAAAAAGGTTTGCAATCCATTTTACATTCATGATGTGACAAGTTAAAGTGAAACATAGAAAGAGCAAGATTTGCTGAAGAATTTGCAAAAACATAAATACATAAAGACCCCACTGTGGCGTGGTGAGTAGCACGTTCGCCTCACAGCAAGAAGGTCGCTGGTTTGAGCCTCGGCTGGGTCAGTTGGCATTTCTGTGTGGAGTTTGCATGTTCTCCCCGTGGTTGCGGGGATTTCCTCCGAGTGCTCCGGTTTCCCCCACAGTCCAAAGACGTGGTATAGGTGAATTGGGTAAGCTAAATTGTCCGTAGTGTATGAGTGTGAATGGATGTTTCCCAGAGATGGGTTGCGGCTGGAAGGGCATCTGCTGCGTGAAACATATGCTGGATAAGTTGGCGGTTCATTCTGCTGTGGCGACCCCGGATTAATAAAGGGACTAAGTCGACAAGAAAATGAATGAATGAATAAATACATAAATACCAATCAGAGACGTTATGTTTAAATTTGAATTTATCGCGAGATATTGTTACATATTTATGTTTTTCTTTTAAACCCACAAACATATGTTGACATTAAATCTATCTAATGTGACACATTAATGTGTTTGAGGTTGATGTCTATAAAATGTAATATTGTAAAATATTATTGCATAGTTGATTTTCAATTTTAATAGTTTAAAATACAAAATTCACATGGTCCTTCAGAAATCATCATAAAATTGTTTCCCCAAGCTAAAGGACATCACATTATCTAGTCCATCTAATCAAGATTAGATTATCAAAAAAAAAATAGTGAAGTTTATTTATAAGCTAATTTCGAGAGGATCACGTTCAGATGATTGCTCGCAGCTGGTCCCGCATTATTCAATTTATGATTCACCAATAAGATGAGTCCTAAGCCACTATATATACCCTAAGTTCCATATCACAGCCATCTTCGTTTTGAAGAATCCCCCTTCCACCCCTACTCCTCCTTCGTTCCTAGATGGGTGGCACGGTGGCCCAGTGGTTAGCACTGTTGCCTCACAGCAAGAACGTCACTGGTTCTAGTCCTTATCAAGCCAGCTGACGTTTCTGTGTGGAGTTTACACGTTCTCCCCGTGCTCACGTGTGTTTCCCCCGGGTTCCCCGATTTCCTCCCACTGTCCAAAAACAAGCAACTCAAGTTAATTGACTAATCCAAATCGGCACCATAGACATGCTCCTAGTAAGTAGTTATCTTTTCATAGCAATCACTATCTGTTCATTAGCTAGCCGCAGGGGAGTTCTCAAGATCTACCTGAGCTCAAACTCTCCTCTTGTCTTGCAAACAGGAGGGAGCCCTGGGCTCGAGGATCTTATGAGCTCAGGGCTCTCTCCCAGGACAGCATGCCAAACAAGCTTTAAAATCAATCACCAGCTAAGTGTGAAATCTTGAAATAAATAAAAATCTCACATACCAGAACAAAACCAAACCTAAACCCAAGTTTTTTGCATTCTGTTGGTTAAAATCATTAACACTGTCAACACCATTTTAAAGGTCAACTACATCCATCAATAAGCAAACAGTGTTCAGTTTAATAGTAATTCTGATTTCTTTGGGCCACAAATAAGAACATAAACATATTAAAGACGTACTTTCCTCATTTTGCTGTTATCGAGATCTAGAATAAAATGTAAATGTCTGCAGGTGAGTTTAATCAGTAACCAATCGGTGGATTTGAGAACAAAAATGTCATTGTTTGAGAGTGACGTTACACCAAGAAAAACCATTTCTTCTTTGCACACGTCACAGGGTTATTGGGTTAAAATAACACACATCAAGGAAGTGTTTGTGTGCATGAGAGTGCGGGAGAGAAACATGAAGAGCGAGAGATCAGTGCCTTCAAGGTCAAATGAGTGCTGAGTGCCATGTGACATTTGTTTTAGTGTAGCATTGATTTCTCACCCCTCTCTTCCCTTAGGCTAAGAAACAAGAGACCCTATGCCTCTGTCTTTCTCTCGCTCAGCCCTATAACACACTCACACACACAACGGTCGGTCAAGGTTAGTGTGGAAAAGCCAATTCCTCTCTGAAACAGGGCTCGCTGTGTGACTGCCAGTTTGCTATCAAATGTGTGTGCGATATTAGGACTCAAATCCGCTGAGCTGCAGTGTTTTAGAGAAGGATTTTGGGCACACAGACGTATTTGTGTGTGTGTGTGTGTGTGTGTGTGTATGTTGGCATGTTGACCTAAAGGTGAAGCTGAGCTGTCTGCGGTGTCCATTTCTGCCTTGCGCACACTTCACAAAAGCTTCATTAATCCAAGACTAACAGAGAGCGGCCTGTGTGTTCGCTACCATAAAAGTACGCAACAGACCTTTTGTTTATCTGCCTTCAAAGTCGATACAAAATGAGTAATGACAGACCTATGGAACAAAAAAAAACACAATACTGTTGGGGGTTGCGCTCTGAGGTTCTTTACAAAACACTTTGTGCTCGCCGAAGGCATTAGGACTGGGAAAAAAAAGTCAAGACAAAGGGGTTTGAATTCTACTAATGGTGTTTGTGAAAGAGCCATGTGTGTTGCAGAGACGACACAGATGTTGACTGACAATGTGACGGTGTGCTATCATCGCTGCTTTCTTCTCCCCCGCAGTTTGGAAGATAAATAATTAATTGGAGGTGCATGTTGTTGATTAAGACCTTTACTAACATGTGCTGTCAGACTGAGCCCAATGGGTTGATTCATCGCACAGGTTGATGACTTACAGTAGATACCGGTGACATAAATACATTTAGCATACAGGACAATAAAAGAGACAGACTACTGGAGCTCTTGCTTATTGTTAATCACAGCACGTTTGAAAGAGGAAAGAACAAACAGGATGGTGCAACATGGTTGCTTTTGCATGCTAGTTTAAAAGGGAAATATTAAAAATGTCTAAGACTGTGGTTGGTAAGAAAATGGTGCAATGTATAGAGTAGGCAGCAAAGAAAAAGGAACTCAACGCATTCAATTCAATGCATTATATGTTAGTATGCTATGCACTAGGGCTGAATAATATATTGTTTGAGCATCGATATCACAATGTGTGTATGCAATAGTAAAATCACAGGATTAGAGTGTTTATTAAAGATTAAAAGATAATTGAATGATTATTAAAACATATATATACAATTATATGTATACAATTATGACCATGTTATTTTAGGTTCGTACTTGAATGTGCATGAATAATGCTAGACCCCCTCAAAAAATAAATAAAGCACTGTTTATTTAAATATTTTTGCTTGTAATTTATTATAATTTATTCAGATCCACCGCATGGAAAAGAGACTTGACCATCCCAGTGTAAATAAATGAACTTCTTCAAAATAGAGCTGTTCAAATAATCTGGTGAAATTAAATTAATCTCACAATATATATTGTAGCGAAACAAAATATCGCAACGTCAGATTTTTACCTACTATGCACAGTATATCAGCAACCATAATGGTGCATAATGGAGCAAATGTATTTTAAAAGAACAATAGTGACAATATAAATATAATTTTAGTTAGTTTTGTATTATCTCTATCATTTCTATATATGAAGAACTCAGAACATTTAATCGAATTTAACTCTACCATTCAAGAACACGTGAATTGGATGCTTGCTTTTACATTAGGCATAGGACGATAACTGTTTCCAAGGTATACCGTGGTTTGGAAAAGTCAAGATTTAAGGAGTAGATTAAGATTTAGGAAGTAAGATTTTTTTATTTATATATATATATATTTTTACATTCCTTAGGTGTAAATTGTAAAGACCTCTGTGTTTTTTAAACAAATGAAGACCGTAGAAGTCTTTCACTTTCATTATGTCTATATCTATTACTTTCAAATGTGCCTCAAAATAAAATAAACTGTGTACAAAGGAGGGATAGGGTTTTGTTTTTTAGCCAGACATTTAAAAAGAATATTTATTTTAGAGCAGTAAACACAATACCGTCATACTGTGGAACCGTGATTTTACCGTGAAGGTTATCATACCGTCAGAATCGTATACTGGCCCATGCCTATTTTACAATATTCAAGATAATGTCTGTACAGTAAGGTAAATGTGTCATGCAAAGAAAGAGGATTGATTCAAAAGTACAACCATAGAGCCAGATATAAAGTTCATTCATTTATTCCTTTTCCTTCAGCTTAGTGTCTTTATTAATCTGGGGTCGCCACAGCAGAATGAACCACCAACTTATCCATAAGTTTTAAACAGCAGATGCCCTTCCAGCTGTAACCCAGTACTAAGAAACATCCATACACACTCTTTCACACACACACACACTCCTACACTATGGCCAATTTAATTTATTCAATTCACCTCAATTGCAGGAAACCTACGCCAACGCTGTGAGAACATGCAAACTCCACACAAAAACGCCACACAAAAACGTGACAGTGCTAACCACTGAGCCACCATGTCGCCCCTAGATATAATAAAGCCTTCATAACCATGTAATATTAATTACCTCTTCAGTCGACAAGATGCCAGTGAGTTGCTGAGTTTGTGCAAACGTATACATATCACTATGATCACATGCTTTCGAAAAGTGTTAGTTCACCCAAAAACTAAAAATGATGTCATTAATTATTCAGTCATGTCGGTCCAATCCCAGAGCTCCCTCATCCTTCAAAAACCGTAATGGAAATGAGACATTCAGAGTCCAGAAAAGGAACCAAAAGTAGTGCCGCGCTTTGTATTATTACAGGTTGTATGATTACAGTCACATGGAATGTTTTGAAAATGTTTTTGGTTCCTTTTCTGGACTTTGAATGTTTCAGGACTGGTGCTGTCTACTGAGGAGGAGAGAGCTTTCGTATTTAATCAGATTTACCTTTATTTTGTTATTTACACTTTCATCCAGACATCAACACGTTTTTCCAACTTGTATTTACTTCCACCAGCCACCAGTTTTGCTAAGGACAAGATTTGTCATATTTTCTTGTATATGTCATTTCTTGGCAACCATAAAAATCTACAGCTTTATCAATATTTTGCATGAACCATCAAAACTAATAAGCTTGCATTATCTCCAATTGAGGGCGACACGGTGGCGCAGTAGGTAGGGCTGTCGCCTCACAGCAAGAAGGTCGCTGGTTCGAGCCTCGATTGGGTCAGTTGGCATTTCTGTGTGGAGTTTGCATGTTCTCCCCATGTTTAAATTGGTTTCCTCCGGGTGCTCCGGTTTCCCTTGTTCTGACGCTCTGTGCTACATCATCAGAATGTGCTACCAATAGCTCAATCTGTCATATTTCATATAAAAAAACAGGGTTAGCACATCTTGTCAGATTCAAATGTCTATCAGAAAGAACTACCACAGTAAATTAGGATGTAAAAACAGGGGTAGCACATATTGTCAGATTCAAATATCTAGCGAAATCAACTACTACTCCAGTGGTGGTAGTAGTAGTTCTACTTGAACAATGGAAAAAAAAGGTGTAGCAGCTTCAAATGTCTATCAAAGTAAACTACTGCCTTTTTTTTCATTAGTTTTATATTTAATTTGTTTATTAGAGTTGTAGTTCATTCCGTTCGACATTTGAAGATGACAAAATGAGCTACCCCTGTTTTTACACCCTTCTTTAAGGAGATAGTTCATTCTGATAGACATTTGAAACTGACAAGATGTGCTAACCCTGTTTTTTTAGATGAAATATGACAGATTGAGCTACCGGTAGCACATTCTGATGAGGTAGCACAGATTGTCAGAACCCCCCACAGTCTAAAAATATGTGGTACAGGTGAACTGGGTAAGCTAAATTGTCCGTAGTGTATGTGTGTGAGTGAGAATGCACCAATGTTTCCCAGAGATGGGTTTCGGCTGGAAGGGCGTCCGCTGCGTAAAACAAATGCTGGATAAGTTGGCGGTTCATTCCGCTGTGGCGACCCCGGATTAATAAAGGGACTAAGCCGAAAAGAAAATGAATGAATGAATGAATGATCTCCAATTTAGTGGATTTAATATGTGGCATCGTAGTTCTGGGCCACAAGTTATCAGTTTCTGGTCCTGTTTTGGTGCATGTCTAATCTTAAAAATGAAATGACTGATACAATGAATGTTATTGGTGATACTTATTTAGAAGGCTTAAAACTTCAACATAAGTGCATCGCTCAACAGCCTGCAAATTGTTCCTTCATACGGAGTATATGCCGTGCAAATAAGTTTTTAGTTGTGAAAATAATAAAAACAAAAACAGCCAGAAAATGAACCACCACAGCTCACATCCAGCCTATATTCCTCATGCTCTGTTCTGCTTTGTTTTGATCTGTGAATTGAGAGATGGTGCAGGAACAGTTGGTATGCTGGACGCTTTGGTAAATATTTTCACAGAGATAATTGTCTGCTAGTGTCGTGACAGATAATACTTTCGAAAAACAGGTCAAGCTGTTTAAGAAATTATTTCAAGCTATAGGCCTAATTTATGGGTATGGTTTTAGATGGGAATAAATATACTTTACCATTAGTCCAGTAACTATGGAAGCCACGCTCCGTGAACGCACATACAACTCAGTTTATCAATCACTTTTCATATCGTGTCATGTGAAAAATATATTTACGTCAAGACAAGTTTGTTTATATCTCCTAATCTCAGAACCCGAAAAACAAGACGGTACAGTAGGCCAACGCGTACTTACTTTGACGTTTATACACTTTATACACGTAATAAAAAGATGCACGTTTTACAGTATGGAGGAGCATGAGCGGGAAGGAGTTGTCGGTGTGGTCTTTCTGTATGTGTTTACATAACTTTATGGCAGTGCATTCTATGAAACATGTCGCCAAGTACAGTTGCTGCTGCTTCCGCGTATCTCAAAAGCGTAACTTAGTCGAATAAAGTGAAACACTGTATTTAGTTTCTTTTCCTCCCCAGAACTTGAATGTTTTCGGAACACACATATCAAACATTTAAATGACTTCCTGTTCAAATAAAGGGTCGCTAATATCTAGTTACCGAGTGTCTAAAATTGTTTCAGTAATGGATTTGTTGGAAATGTGTCGCTGCATGGATGCTCTCGGCGACCGACAGGCAAAACATAGAAAATGCGACGAAATCTATTGGTCGCTGGTGGACAACGTGGACGCTTCATGTTATACATGTATGTCTCTACGCGACCGATGGGCGTATTGATACACCTACAAAACCCGCTAAAAGTTGTAAACAAAAAACTTACCAGCTTCAAAGTCCGCGAGAATTCAAAGGCTCGTCTCTTATTCACTGTGCAGTGGAGTAAGTTGAGAGCAGAATGAGCAGAGCAACGTGTTTGAGGAAGTATTTACCCGCTCACAGTGTCTGTCTGGGGTGACAATACTGGAGGAGGAGTGACGTCGAGCAGGTAGAGAGAGAGAGAGAGAGAGAGAGAGAGAGAGAGAGAGAGAGAGAG
>CAIGQQ010032152.1:191237-244177 GCA_903798035.1 Danio albolineatus
AAAAAAATTAAGTAAACCCAAGGAAACAGCATTGAATCATTTTTTTCAGTGTAGGTTCTCAGTGCTATCAGGCTAACGTTAGCACTTCCCAAAATCTCCTACTGCACCTTTATCTCTTTCGCTCTTTGATTTGAAACCTTTTTTAATTTTTAACCACTATACATAGTTTTGAATTCTATGAATAACCAAGCTCCCCACTCCCAGATAAAAACCCTTCATTAGTTTTCTACTAAAGAAAAAAGCCACTGAGATCCTGGAGGAGCTGAGAATTAGCAAATTAGCATCAAATCTGCGAATCCAAGCGTACTGTACGTGTAAAAAATGTTCACCTTTCCGCATGCATTACAGTGATGCCGTCGCAGTGTTAGACTGAAGTCAGACGTGCAGTTCATGCACATCATCACATGAGACACAGGAACCAGAACAGGAGCAGCTTCTCCCAATGACATCCACAGCTTCTCTCTGGCCTGCAAACATGCACAGGGATGCAGAATGCCAGACTATTCCTTAAGAACGAATACTAATGCATGAAATAAGGATGATTTCCTCACACCTCGCTGGAGCTGCTGAAGGTATTAAGGCCTGCGGCGTGATCTGCTATAGCCCGACTCAGCGTGTGAAACCAGTCTTCTCTTTCTCCTAGAGAACTGACGTGGACATCAGAAGAAGCCATAAATATGACTGTATGACAGCGAGGGACAATATCGTAAGGACACAGATGTGTGCAAACCATTATGGAAATGTTGATTACCTGGCAGAGAGTGTGATGGTGATGTCGCTGACTTCTATTCTGAGTGTGTTCAGCACATTGTCTATGATGGGTTTACTGACCTACAGACACGGGAAAATGCATGTTTGATAACGCAGTTTCACAGTCAAAAAAATAGTTTTCTTGTTGGATAACATAAAAAAAGAAGAAGAGATGTCTAACCTTCATTCCACTTAAAGTAAGTGTGTTCTTCAGTCTGTATTTGCCATCCTGCTGGGGGTAGGTGTACAGCATCACATCATTCATCTGCAACACACACACACACACACACACAGTCACACAAACAAGTTTGTTGTACTATAACAAAAATTGCGAATACATACTCCGCTTTTTTTTAATAATGTATTCTTATTTAATTAATTTACTGTTACATTAAATCTGATTTGGGTGACACGGTGGTGCAGTGGTTAGCATTGACGCCTTACAGCAAGAAAGTCGCTGGGAGTCCTGGCTGGGCCAGTTGGCATTTCTGTGTGGAGTTTGCATGTTCTCCCCGTGTTGGCGTGTGTTTCCTCCGGGTGCTCCGGTTCCGGTATAGGTGAATGGAATAAACTAAATTGGCCGCAGTGGAAAACATGTGAAACATGCTGGATAAGTTGGCGGTTCATTCCACTGTGGTGACCCTTTATGAATAAAGGGACTAAGCTGAAGGAAAATGAATGAGTTCATTTGATTTCTCATCGATATTGAAAACATTTACGTTAGTCCCTTCATCAAAGGTGTATTAAAACTACCGAACTACTGCCTACTACTACTACTACTATTCTTGTCATAAGAATTTTTAAAAACTTTTTTGAATTACTTCAAATGTTGACTACTGTACAGTTCACCATTTTTTTTTTTTGCTGTATTTCACTTGCAATTTTAAATGTTAAGTAAAAACATTAAGTAAAAAGTAAAAAAAGCTGTTTCCCAGTACGGGGTTGCAGCTGGAAAAGCATCCGCTGTGTGAAACATATGCTGGATAAGTTGGCGGTTAATTCCACTGTGGTGACCTCTGATGAATAAAGGGACTAAGCCGAAGGAAAATGAATGAATGAGTTCATTTGATTTCTCATCGATATTGAAAACATTTACATTAGTCCCTTCATCAAAGGTGTAATAAAACTACCGGACTACTGCCTACTACTACTACTATTCTTGTCTTAAGACCATTTTAAAAGACTTTTTTGAATTACTTCAAATGTTGACTACTGTACAGTTCACCATTTTTTTTTTGCTGTGTTTCACTTGCAATTTTAAATGTTAAGTAAAAACATTAAGTAAAAAGTAAAAAAGCTGTTTCCCAGTACGGGTTGCAGCTGGAAAAGCATCCGCTGTGTGAAACATGCTGGATAAGTTGGCAGTTCATTCCACTGTGGTGACCCTTTATGAATAAAGGGACTAAGCTGAAGGAAAATGAATGAGTACATTTGATTTCGCATCAATATTGATAACATTTACATTAGTCCCTTCATCAAAGGTGTATTAAAACTACCGGACTACTGCCTACTACTACTACTATTCTTGTCTTAAGACCATTTTTTTTAACTAATTCAAATGTTGACTACTGTACAGTTCACCAATTCTTTTGGTGTGTTTCATGTTTGATTTTAAATGTCAAAGAATTTCATTTCTTTTTAGCTTTTAGGTATTAACTGGAAAAGCATGGAAACATTCACACTTACGACTTAATGCAACATTGCTGATTATAGTTTATTTGAAAAATACGAAGGTATTACAATAAATATAAAATCATTACCCATAACGTGAAAAATTGCATATAGATTATGAAGGCATTATGGGGGATAAAAATAAATGAAAGAAATAGCTATGATTGTGTTTTTCAATCGTTTTTACAATCCAATGTAATCTAAGTTGATTTCACTTGGGAAATAATACAGATTTAAAGTATTTAATTACAATTACATCAAAAATTTGTATCCTTATTATCATAACTGTACCCATAAACGTGAGTAAAAGTAATAAGAATGATGATGTTATGTTTATACTTACCACAAGGGGGCAGTAAAAGCTTAAAGTTAGCAAATGTACTTCTTTAAATTAAATAAAGTGGTCAAAATAAATAAAATAATTCACAAATTATTAACTAAATAGTTATATCCAATGCATAATTAAAATTTGGAAACCCACATTTTTAATTAATGTTGCTGAGCTGATTTCACAGCTTGATGTCTTTTATTTTAAAGCGGTTTAATCTATCCTGCGGGCCTCAGACCCCTGGGTTGAGAAGCGCTGTTGTAAATAGTTTTCACATGATCTATTTTTTCCCTGCCGTCTCAATGCGCATTCTTCCACAAGTGCAGCACGTTCGAGTTTAGTACTCCAGAAAGCAATTCACACGTTCAAAACAATAGCTCTTACTGGATAAAAACAGTTTATGGCATATTTTCTGTGCTAGGAACACAAACTGACGCCCACAAACAGGCAAGCCCTTCACTTCAAACCATTGTGTTTGCTCCACATATATATAGCTCCAAACAAAAGTGGTGACATCATCAGACGTGTAACATTTGTGCCCCAAACATCCGCAGTTCACAGGCCGCGTCCAGGAATTCAGTGCCGATGTTTCTGAGAAAGGCTTTTTGGGTGGAGACGGCAGGACAGAGACAACAAAAACATCAACACTAACAGCCACAACAACCATCAGATGGCTGAAAGCATACTGGACACAATAAAACAGTCCTTCACTAAAATGCTAGTGTGAGACTGGACCAACAAACAACTTAAAGAGACAGTTCACCCCCCAACATTTAAACGTTTGCTCACTCTTAAATGACTGGATATCACTCTCGAATTACTGAATATAATGACTGGAAAGGTATAGAGCCTTTTTATGAAAGGTTCAATTGAAAGGCTGAAAAAACTGCTCTTATTCTAGTCGACTTTCTTCAGAAGAAAACATTATTATAGAAAATACTGTGAAAAATTCCTTGTTCTGTTAACAATTTGGAAAATATTTGAAAAAAAGAAAAGAAAAAAAAAACTCACAGGAAGCCTAAAAAGGTTGACTTCAACTGTTAAAGGGTATATACAGGAATCAGAGAATGAAATTCAATAACTTTTAAGACCTTTTTAAGATGTCATCGCCAACATTTTAACTTCCAGTATATTATATATACTAAATACTGCAGGAAACAAAGCAGTTGGCTCCCATTTTCTCGCAGATCTTCAACAGATCATTTGAACAGCGCATAGTTCCACCCTGCTTCAAACGCTCCACCATCATCCCAATCCAGAAGAAACAAAAGATCACCGGACTCAACGACTACAGACCTGTTGCCTTAACATCTGTGGTCATGAAGTCATTTGAAAGACTGGTTCTAGCATATCTGAAAGACATCACCGGACCTTTGCTGGACCCCCTGCAGTTTGCCTATAGAGCAAACCGGTCTGTGGATGATGCAGTCAACACGGGACTGCATTATACCCTACAGCATCTGGACAAACAGGGAACTACGCAAGGATTCTGTTTGTGGACTTTAGTTCTGCCTTCAACACCATCGTCCCATCACTGCTCGAGCACAAACTGACCCAGCTCTCTGTTCCTAGCTCTGTCTGTCAGTGGATCACCAGCTTCCTGACAGACAGAACAGCTAGCCAGAATGGGCAAAATCACATCTGACAGCCGCACCATCAGTACTAGTGCCCCACAAGGATGTGTTCTCTCCCCACTGCTCTTCTCCCTGTACACCAGGGCTATTCAATTGGCGGCCCGCGGGCCGAACCCGGCCCCCGAAGCTATTTGTTCTGGCCCTCCAAATATTATGACTAAGACATCAAAAATACATTTAGTTCAGTGGAAAAACTGCCAAGTTATGAACTGACGTGCGTTTGTTCAATAAAGCGCGAGCTGCAGTTGAAGGCTGAGCAGAGCGTGAGTCACCTGACATTACAGCGAGTGGCGCAAGCAGCAGAAAACATTTGGATATGATTGGAGAAAAGGCCTTTTGTACACTGCACTGAGATCGTTAATAGAGATGCAATGATATGTCGATTTCACTATTAATCGCGCTTTAATTCATTGCGGTTAAATATTCGTAAAGGCTTCTCGACACCGCATTTCTGTTGCACAGAACAAAACTGTTGAAACAAAGTTATGCCAACTGTGTGCTGGTTTAAAGTTTCGAGCTTATACCGAGGGCAATACGCACACACACTAGATTAACTATAGCAGGAGGCTGTTCATATATCACGTCTTTTCCGCACGCAAGTTCATTATTCCTAATGGAGACGTGCGCATATTGGGAGAGATGAATGTATATTATGCACAAATGTAAACTGCCTTTCACTCAACCGTGCTAACGTATGGATCGTCACCCACCTTCGTAATTAAAAATGTAATTTCTGTGGAAAAACTTATATTCTTTATTAAGTTTAGAGTGTGGAGCGATTGAATCCACAAGACAATAAACATCCGCTGTAATTGCTGGCAGTTTTCAAAGAGGTAGTGAAAACTAGCGGGTCTGACTCCGTTGCTCCGGCCGGAAGTAGCGATACGCAACTATCGCTCTACCGGATGTGCGTTCGACCGTCCTTAAAAAAAAGGCCTATGTTTATAATCTATTTCTGAAGCATAAAACATTTTTTTAACAATAGCTCTGAGTGTGTGACTGTTGTAGAGCAGAGGATCAGTTCAGTCAGAGACGGGTGGCTCTGACTAAAGAAATGGCCCTCGGGCATCAGTGTGTGAGTGATGGCTGGTTGTAAGGATTTTTGAGCCGATTCACTTATTACTCTATAAATTAAATCTGGATCTCGAGGAGTCATCGTTACCAGGGGACCCTCTGACATCATCATATTATACCCAGTCAGTGCTGGACTCCATGACATCAGTCACAGGCTTTCATAAAACAGCATCAGCCAGAGTTTGATCGATTCAGGGAGAACAAGAGAGTGAAGAGCAGCAGGAGAAATGAAGAAAAGCCCCTCAATATCCAGAGTCTCCAGAGGTAAGAGTGCCACAGCTCTAGAACAGCTAGCTTTATGTTTGTGAGTATATTCATTCTTTTTTTTTTTTGCCTCAGTCCCTTTACTAATCAGGGGTCACCACAGCGGAATGAACCGCCAACTTATCCAGCAAATGTTTTACACAGCGGATGCCCTTCCAGCCACAACCCAGCACTGGGAAACACCCATACACTCTTGCATTCACACACACACACACACACACACACACACACACACACACACGGCCAATTAAGCTTAATCGATTCACCTATAATAATAATAATAATAATAATAATTCCTTAGATTTATATAGCGCTTTTCTAGGCACTCAAAGCACTTTACACACAATGGGGGGGATCTCCTCATCCACCACCAGTGTGCAGCATCCACCTGGATGACGCGACGGCAGCCATTTTGCGCCAGACCGCACACCACACACCAGCTGATTGGTGGTGAGGAGACAGAGTGATGGAGCCAATTAGGATATGGGGATGGTTAGGAGGCCATGATGAACAGAAGCCAATGGGCAGATTTGGCCAGGATGCCGGGGTTAAACCCCTACTCTTTTACGAAGAACATCCTGGGATTTTTTACGACCACAGAGAGTCGGGACCTCGGTTTAACGTCTCATACGAAAGAGCACATGTCATCCGAAATAGCACATGTCTTTGGACTGTGGGGGTAACCAGAGTACCCTGAAGAACATGCAAACTCCACACAGAAATGCCAACTCACCAAGCCGGGGCTCAAACCAGTGACCTTCTTGCTGTGTTTGTATATATTAGTTAAACGTAAGGTTGGTTGGTAATGCAATTTAGCCATTTTTGTGACACTGCTGCACATTACATGATTTAAATCTACTCTATGAGTCCGATGGCCGCTAACCGCAAAGGAAAATATCCCAATGTGTAAAAATGAAAATGGTTATATTTACTTGATTTCATTTTTAGTTTTTGAGATTATTATATATCTTGTTGCCTATCCATGTTTTAGGAACAACAAATAAAAACTTGACCTCAAGTTGATCATTTGGTATCAGAAGTGGCTTACATGAAAAGCAAAGGCCTCTAGATTATGCTTATTTTACCAAAATAAAATATGATCATGCCTTGATTTTTAATTATTTAATTAGCACAGTAAGATCCGACTTTACTTGTCACTTAACAGAAATAATGTACAGTATAGAATATAAAGTCATGGTGCAGTGGAAAAAGAACTAATATTGTGTATGACTCCCATGAGCTTGGAGGATTGCATCCATACATCTCTGCAGCGACTTGCATACCGTATTAATACAGTCATCTGGAATGGCAAAGAAAGCGTTCTTGCAGGACTCCCAGAGTTCATCAAGATTATTTGGATTAATCTTCAATGCCTCCTCCATCCTAAACCAGACATGCTCAATAATGTTCATGTCAGATCTCTCGCACACCCATACTGAATGTAACCCCAAACCATGATTTTGCCTTAACTGTGAGAATCTTGGGTCCATGCGGGTTCCAGTAGGTCTTCTGCAGTATTTGTGATGATTGGGATGCAGTTCACATTTCCAAATAATCAACTAGAAGTTATTATTTGTTGCACTTACAACTGGGATCGATGACAAGACTTTTTGTCAGGTAGTGTGTTTATATATGATACTTTTAATACTTTTAAGTTAGTTTCCTAGAAAGCACTTCGTTAAAGATTTTAACTAAGCACAGCTAGCTTTAAGTTTATTTATAAACTAATTTCGAGAGGATCACGTGCAGATGATTGCTCGCAGCTGGTCCCGCATTATTCAATTTATGATTAACCAATCAGATGAGTCCTAAGCCACTATAAATACCCAAAGTTCCATATCACAGCTATCTTTGTTTTGAAGAATCCCCCCTTCCACCCCTACTCCTCCTCCTTTCCTAGATGGGTGGCACGGTGGCCCAGTGGTTAGCACTGTTGCCTCACAGCAAGAACGTCACTGGTTCTAGTCCTTACCAAGCCAGCTGACGTTTCTGTGTGGAGTTTACTTGTTCTCCCCGTGCTCACGTGGGTTTTCCCCGGGTTCCCCGGTTTCTTCCCACCATCCAAAAACATGCAACTTAAGTTAATTGACTAATACAAATCGTCACCTTAGACATGCTCTTAGTAACTAGTTATCTTTTCATAGCAATCACTATCAGTTCATTAGCTACCCACAGGGGAGTTCTCGAGATCTACCTGAGCTCAAACTCCCCTCTCGCCTTGTGAACGGGAGGGAGCCCTGGGCTCGAGGATCTTATGAGCTCAGGGCTCTCTCCAGGGACAGCATGCCAAACAAGCTTTATAATCAATCATCAGCTAAGTGTGAAATCTTAAAAAAAATAAAAAAAAAAATAAAAAAAATATATATAATACTAATATATAGTACTAATAATAATATATACTAGGGCTGTCCAAAAATGAATCGTGATAATCACATCCAAAATGAAAGTTTAACATAATATTTGTGTGTGTACTGTGTATATTTTATTATGAATATATAAATACACACATGCATATACTTGATAAAATGTTGGTTTATATTTAGATATATAAAAAATATATGTGTATGATACAAATTTTACATTTGAATATGATGTAACTACTTTGATGTAGCTTTTTTACATATAGTTTTGGCTTCTATGAATGTGTTTATCACATATACATAATAAATATATATAACACACACACATATTATGTCAAAACAAACTTTTATTTTGG
Source organism: Danio albolineatus (assembly GCA_903798035.1). Taxonomy (NCBI): domain Eukaryota; kingdom Metazoa; phylum Chordata; class Actinopteri; order Cypriniformes; family Danionidae; genus Danio; species Danio albolineatus. Next base: position 199,675 of record CAIGQQ010032152.1, read on the forward strand.
ATGTGATTAATCACGATTAATTCTTGGAAAGCCCTAATATATACACGTTTATTTTAGCTTAAGGTTTACTTATTTTAGTACTTCATTTTATTTTATTGCAGTTAATTGCCAAGGCAGCACTTGATTTAACATATAAGAGCATTGTGTTTAATGTATTTTTCCAATCTTCAATCATCATTGTCACTTACTGTAATACTTCTGAAATCACCAAAATTTGCTAAATCTTTTGCAGCATCATCATACATGTATATATCCTGTAAATTCACACTTTCTAAAGCATCACACCAAATCTCAGCCATACCTAGACATCAAGTCAGATCACACAAAATCCTATTCAGATTACCACTAAACTGAAAGTGTGGAAGTGACTCAACACAAGTAAACAGCTGAAGTGAGGGCGTAGTCTGATGTTTTCAGTGTTATTTATCAGCTTTGTCTTGTTGATCTGTTGTTCTTTTCTACTTTTCAAACTTTTCAGTGTGCTGTCAGTTTAGTCCCAGCACAGGAAGCTGGTATCCAGTGACCTATAGCAGACATCCTGACAGGAAGTAGACCCTCGAAAACAAGCAAACTCATAAGAGTGTGTATAACTATGTAGCCTGCAGTGTGTAGTGAACTTAAACTTAGATTTAAAGGCCCTTATAATGAAAATCTGGGTATACCAAGGTATAGTAATATAATAAAAGATCAGTGGGCATACTGTCAGATTCAGACACCACTGTTTCCTCATTCTCATGTAAACTGCAGGGGTGTAAAACCCTGGTGGACAACGGGCCAATCAGAAGACAAAACAAACTGTGATAGGACCAATCACCATGCCCTTCGCATTTGCATATAAGCCTAATTTCATCTGGACTTGATGAGCAGCTATGTCATCAAGTTCTGAGATCATAAAAAAAGCTCTGTGATCATTAACATGCACGCCTTATGCTGCGTTTGATAAGCAACGTTTTGTAGTGAGAAAACAAAGATAATTTTCCTCCCTTAGCTACATTTGAGGGTATATTTCACTTACTATGTATGTGGGACATTCATTTTGAAAACACGAGTGACAAATTCTTTACTGTGTGTTACTGGGCAACGTTTCAAACTTGCCTCAGGATGCAAAACGCAAGATTTGCAGATTATACATTTATTCATCTCCACTCTGAAGAGGCGTAAGGTATGTTCAGTTACATCTTTAGTTAATTTATCGCATTTATTGTGAAATTTGATGCGTATTCTTCAATAAACACATGCACACTGCTGAATCATGTCAAATCACTCAGTTCAACTGTCATCTGTTCATGCAGAGGTTGATATTAATTTCTGGCTCTGTTCGTTGACTGTAGCTTCAAAATACAACACGATACATCTCTATTACGCTCTTTTGTCAAGTTTAATTATAATCTAGCCTTTATCCACAACAAATATGGTGAGCAAAATAGGTTAACATTACTATGATTGGGTTTATATTTGTCCGTGATAATCATAAGCGTAAATCATACTGTGTGTGTCTGTAAGAGCGGCACATCAGAGCAGAACTCATTAATATTCACAGCACGAACCATATATGGTCAATCATGGACCTTCTGATTCTATGGGTATTTTATGGAGTAATAAATGAGTATGTAAAACCGTTTCTGGAGATTTTCTGAACTTACCGAAGCCATAAACCTATAGATATCACAGAACAATTCAACTTATCAAACCAATCCAGTATATGGCATCTTAGCTGTTCGAGTGTAAAACGAGATGACAAGGCGGTTAAATGCAAGCACTGTCAGAAGCAGCAGTTGAGCAGAAACTCCATTGAAAATACTGTGGTAAAATTATTTTCTGTATTTTAATGACATGGCGTGAAATAATGGAAATGAATTCAGTGCTTCTTGTCTGCTCTGATATCCACTTTATATCGTATCTCAGTCAGGCAGTGAAGAACATTGATTTTTAAAGAAAACAGACCCTAAACGCTGCGATTTTTGTGACGACACGACAGTTCACCAGAAAGGCTGGGTTACTGAAAATTTCCTTGTGCATATACCCAAAACCTTTTTGTCCCATGTTCAAGTCTTAGCTTACGGACCTTTCCCAATCACCCCTCTCCCAACCCTTCTCTCTCTCTCCAACTTTCTCTCTCTCTCCAACTATGAATTCTGTCTGCATTTTGTGCCATCATAATAAAGGCAAAGATGACCCAAACAAATAAATTATTATTATTAAATTATTAATTAAATTATTAACCTATAAGTTATAATAAGTTGCTTGCACTCTTGATCATAAGGGTGTTTGAATGCAGATTACAATCAATTAACAATTAATCATTTAGCTCTTCAACAAATGTCCATTCAGTGCATTTAAAGTCAAAATCGAATTTTGAAATCCAAATTTACAATGTTTATTTTTCTAGCACACATAATTAGTCTTAAAGGGCCACGAAACCCCCCAGTCTCAGCGGGGTGTTTTCACACCTCTAGTTTGGAAAAGCTCAGGAAAGTGGGTGGGTCCAGCTCGGTTTAGGTGGGAGTGTCGGGGGAAGAGAAAGAGGGAAGGTTTTGCATAAAAATGGGAGTTTCCATTTGTGCATGTGCTGATGGTAACAGAGGCACAACAAACACACAGACACAGAGGAGAAAGACAGTGACTGTGTTTACATGGACGTCAGTAATCAAATTATTTACCAAATTATTAATTTGTCGACTTTAACGACACTTTCTTTTTAATCCAGGAACATTTCTTGCATGCCCCCGTGACAAACGAGATGTGAGAAACTGCTAAGAGTGCGTTTTTAGTGGAGTGTTTGAGACCACGTGTTTATGAGAGAAATAAAAAACCCTCCGCATTTCTCGATAACTTATGCTCTCGGTAGGTAGCGTCAGAAAGCCGTGTGTGTATAAATTATCCTGTCACATAATGCGGCGGTGTTTATATAAAAAGTTTCTGCTGCGCGTGCGTGGGAGTCCAGCTGTGCTCTCATAGTGGGAAATAAAAACAAAACCTTCGTTGCAGCACATAAACACAACACTGACAACCTGTGTCTCCAAACAATTGTTCTTCCACTTGTTTTAGCAACACAGCATGGCGCTTCCTTGCCGTCTGATCACTGCAACAGGTACAAAGGTATCATCGAAGGTATCATGAATATTAAATAATGCTGCGCTGCATTCACAATAGAGCGCGCTGATTGGTTTGAACCAAGTCTTTCTCTTAAATCAATGGCACACACTCAGAGACGTCAGGATGCACTCGTCGGTACAGACGTCCACTCTTCATGCTGAAATACACGCATGGATCTCATCGGCGTGACGCAGCTGCAAAAATTAGTTTCAAACCGGAAGAACGAATTTGCTCGAAATAACGCAAAAACAACCAATTTTCACTCTTTAGCGAAATATATGTGTCCTAATAGTGTTTATAACAGCGTGGGACACATTTATGACTGTCAACAGCTCAAAAAATGTGTTTTGGTATTTCATGACCCTTTAAGGTTAACAATAACTCCCTGCAAATTAAACCATTTTGTTTTGGTAATCTTTAATCAAAATATAACCATTTGTTTCCAGTCTGGAATGGCAGTCCTTCTCTGATGGCATCAAAACATGCTTAGCCACACCCATTCTACTATTAGTTTGCTGCGAGTAAAATAATGAAAGGAGGAGCACAAAAATAACCCCCACCTCTTAATCAAAATTCAATTTCAGTTGGAAATAACTCATCAAACTGGAATAAATAAGAAAAGTATAGAAGCATGACAAGATACCAGGAAGAGGTGTCTGGGCTGCCTGCTTTTACGAGAGACCTTCATCAGGGTTCCCTCCTTGACAAAAACCTGCAAAACACACAGATGCCAGAGGCCAGGTGAGTTATATGGGTCCACTTAAACCTTATGTTTAAGGTTGTTATTACAGACGCTGATCTTTCCGGTTTTACAGGCAGTTAAACCAGTAGTAAACTATAAACATACAGCGTATGAAGCTAAATTTACCCTTCCAGGTTGAAGAAGGTCTCTTTTTCCTCTCACGCTGTAGTCAATGTGGACCAAACGAAGCAGGTTCTCCTGCAATCACAAGAGAGAAAGAGAATTTAAAAAGTGGAATACAGTTGAAGTCAAAATTATTAGCCCTCCTGTTTAACAGCATACAGAATTTTTCACAGTGTTTCCTATAATATTTTTTCTCCATGAGATAGTTTTATTTGTTTCATTTCGGCTAGAATAAAAACAGTTTTTAATGTTTTAGAAATCATCTTAATGTCAATACTATTAGCCCCCTTAAGCAATATATATTTTTTATTGTCTACAGAACAAACCATCATTATGCAATGGTTTGCCTAATTACCCTAACTCGCCTAACTAACCTACACTGTAAAAAATAAATACGTAACATTTCCGGTAAAAAAACGGCAGCTGTGGTTGCCACTAATTCACCATTAAAAATACAGTACAAAACGTAAAAGTAATTTCTCATTTTTACAGTAAACTACTGTAGTTGATAAATTTATAAGGGTAATATGACTTTATTTTGAGTTACCAACATCTACACATCTTTTGTTACAGATATACACATTAACACAGCCATATGCAGGTGGTGATGAGAAAGCTACATAATGAACCAACGCTCATCACAAATAACTTTTCCCACAAGCAGAACAGTGTACCAGTGTATAGAAGGTTCACACAGCTACTAAACACCAGCAGTAACACGCATGAAATTAAAGTCATAAAATTAAAGTCACGAAATAAACATTGTTTATCAACATTAGATGTAACATAAATCTGTAATGTACATAACTGAGGACCCGTTTACACTAGTGCGTTTTAGTTTTAAAACGGCGTTTTAGCATGAAAACGATCAGCGTCCACACTGGCGTTTCTGAACACATCTCTGTGCACACTACTCCACCAAAAACGGATATCACGTGACCATTCGCGCACTCTGGACATGAATCAAGTATAAACAGGAAACTTGTTTCTCGCTCGGCATTCTAAATAGGGCTTACGCTGCTTGTAACGCGAATGATTAGCGAGTGCTCGAGTTTAACTGCACAATGGTGCCTAAAATGGACAACAGTGAAGGCTGGTCTGCCGTCTTCCGGTGGCGTTATAGTCATGTGATAGGGGCTTGACGAATAATGGAAGGATACGCAATGACCCAAAAGCCCCAATCACGTAGCAAATCTCACCAGCCACGACTCTGTTTTCAGATGTCTCCGTTTCCCCCATCCACACTGAGCCGGAGCAGCAGCGTTTTAGAATGAAAACAGCCTCTCCAGTGTTTCCAAAATGCTCCGTTCTCAGGGCTCGAAAACTCCGGCGTAGTGTGGACGGATGGAGTAACCGTAGCAAAACTTAATGCGTTTTAAAACAAAAACGCATTAGTGTAAACGGGGCCTGATGCGGAAACAACTAAAAGGATCTATAGTAATGTCAACAAAAAGCATAAAAAGGGATGTAAATTTACGGTTATTCGCAGTATATATTAAGGAAACATACTGTTAACCAGGTTACAGAATTTTACAGCTTTTTACCGTTGAAATCACAGTAATTTTTTAAGCCTTTAAATTGCACTCTAAGCTGAATAGTAAAAGCTAGTATCTTGAAAATATGTAGTAAAATGTATTATCATAACGGCAAAGATAACAGAAATCAGTTATTAGAAATTAGTTATTAAAACTAGGTTTAGAAAAACTTTCCATTAAACAGAAATTAGGGGAAAACTATTCTGGGGGGCGAGTGTCATGATTGCCAGTGATCTATGCTGAGAAAAGATCAATGGTAAACTACAGACTGGTAATGAACTACAAATCCCTACATCCTGCTTTGCACATACTGACTTCCACTTCCACTGATTGCACTCTCACAGCTGTAACCCATTTTCTTAGGCCCTGTTTACACTAATGCGTTTTCGTTTTAAAACGCATAAGTTTTGCTACGGTTACTCCATCCGTCCACACTACGCCGGAGTTTTCGAGCCCCGAAAACAGAGCGTTTTGGAAACGCTGGAGAGGCTGTTTTCATTCTAAAACGCTGCTGCTCCGGCTCAGTATGGATGGTGGAAACGGAGACATCTGAAAACGTGGTCGTGGCTGGTGAGATTCGCTACTAGATTGGGGCTTTTGGGTCATTGCGTATCCTTCCCTTATTCGTCAAGCCCCTATCACATGACTATAACGCCACCGGAAGACGGCAGACCAGCCTTCACTGTAAACAACAACATGGACACAGAAATCCCAGCTGACAAATTTAGGTTGTGAGAACGTTCTCATAATGTTATCTGTAACGTTCCGAGAATGTTGAAATGTCCAGTTTGCTTAATGTTACTAGAACGTTTTTTAATGTTAGCATAATGTCCTTACAAGGTTTTTAAAACCTAAATTTCCACCAAAATATAATGTTCTAAGAACATTTATTTGTAACGTTCCAATGACGTTGAAATGTCCAGGTGCTTAATGTTGCTAGAATGTTTCTTTATGGTTAGCATATTGTTCTTACATCGTTCATAAAACCTACGATGAGAATGTTCATCAAGTACCAATAGCGTCCTGAAGACGTTCCAAAAACTTTGTTATAAGAATGTTTTTCATCAACATTATGAGAACGTTTATTAAACACAAATAACATCCTGAAGACGTTCCAAAAACTTTGTTATAAGAACGTTTTTCATCAACATTATGAGAACGTTCATTAAGTACAAATAACATCCTGAAGACGTTCCAAAAACTTTGTTCTAAGAATGTTTTTTTTAACAACGTTACAAGAACATTAACAACTTTATGAGAACATTCTAAAATCGTTCCATTGATAACGTTCTGTGCTAACATTTTCACAACTTTTAAAGAACGTTAGTGAACGTTCTGGGAACGTTCCCTGTTAGCTGGGATGGGAGCATTGTAGGTGCCATTGTGCAGTTAAACTCTGCCTTTTTTACTACAACAGCTGCATATATTCGCAAGAGGAAAGCTATTGCTCGAGCACTCGCTAATTGCGCGTTTCAAGCGACGGAAGCCCTATTTAGAATGCCGAGCAAGACACATGCTTCCTGTTTATACTTTAACACGCATGCCCAGAGTGTGCGAATGGTCACGTGATATACATTTTCGCTGGAGTAGTGTGGGTGACGCTGGGTGAAATGCTAGTGTGGACGCGGATCGTTTTGATGCAAAAACGCCGTTTTAAAACTAAAACACACTAGTGTAAACGGGGCCTTAGATTGCTTGGACTATAAATATACCCTGCACACTTGGTTTATTATGGAGTCTTTGATTGTATTGTCATGTTTGTTCCAGAGCTTTGTCTTAGTTTCGTTTGTTTATTTGACACTTTGTTTTATGGATTGCGGTTTTGCGTTTGACTATACCTAATTTGATCATGTATTTGGATGTCTGTTTTGTACCTGAGTTTTTGCCTGCTTTTTGTAGGTCTTCACAAATAATTTCCCATTAAACTGCACATGGATTGTATCTTTTGTCTTTGCCTCGTCCGCAGCTCGTGACAGCTAATTATTCATGAGGGCTAATAGTTCTGGCTTCAGCTGTATATGTAGTAGATGAAAGTGTTTATTTATCATATGCAATAGGACTGTGTCTGTGTGTGACTGTGGGTGTGCTGATTTCTCACTGCTATCTTTGTTTCTGGACACCTGGGACACTATGACATCATTTCCCTGTTTTCATCAACAATACAGCATGTTCTCACACACACACAGAGAAACCACTCACCCCGTGTTTTAGATTGTCATTAACCTGGTCTGCGACCTCTGACACGATTACCAGCGCAGCTGTCGATAAAAATATTTTTTGCAGTCATAAGCACAATTAGTGTTTTCCCAGTTCAAACATGCTCAGAGTACATCGCTGTGAGAGAAGAAGAAAAAAGACAGACCTTGTGTGTCTTCATACTCTTTTGAATCAGGGGAGAGGTTGTTCAGGTAGTCTGGAAGAAATTAAATATAAAGCAAATTATTCAACTGATGAAATGGATTCTACAAAATCTCTTCATCTTATGTTTTGAACAGACATTTAATGTAGAAAGTACAAATGTTTTTCTGTACAATTTAACTGAACACAAAATCATTATTCATTCATTCATTTTCTTTTTCGGCTTAGTCCCTTTATTAATCCGGGGTCGCCACAGCGGAATCAACCGCCAACTTATCCAGCATATTTTTTACGCAGCGGATGCCCTTCCTGCCGCAACCCATCTCTGGGAAACCACAAAATCATTATAATTTTTTTTATTTTACAAATTATTTTATTAATTTATCTAACACAGGACTTAACTAAGGGTGCTTTCACATTTCAACCTGGAAGTTCAACCTGCCAAAGGAACTGCTGAAACAGTTCTACACCTCCATCATTGAATCAGTCATCTGCACTTCAATAACTGTCTGGTTTAGCTCAGCTACCAAATCTGACCTCAGAAGACTACGTCGAATAGTTCGGACTGCTGAGCGAATCATTAGTACAACCCTCCCTACTCTCCAAGAACTGTACTTATCCAGAGCGAGTAGAAGGGCTGCCAGAATCACTCTGGACCCTTCACACCCAGCACACTGCCTCTTTAACTGTTAACTTCTGGTCGACGCTACAGAGCGCTGCGCACCAGAACAGCTTGACACAGAAACAGTTTCTTCCCACAGGCAATCCATCTCATGAACACTTGATGATAAAAATCGTGGAACCAACACCACTACTGCTGTACACTCTTACACACACATACACTTATTTAACAACACACTTTACATGCCAATTTGCACATAACAGCTGCACATATAATGTTGTATATAGTAATACACCTGTACATACACTTGTCCATTTGTATATTTGCATTTAACACTTGTTTAACATCTGTTTTTTGTCTTGTCTCTGTAATTCTGTTGCACTGTAGAAGCTCTGTCACGAAAACAAATTCCTCGTATGTGTGAACATACCTGGCAATAAAGCCCTTTCTGATTCTGATTCTGATTTGGTTCAATTGCCTGGACCGTACCCAAGTTCGATTGTCCCCCCTTGTCACCTTCTCAGTTAGTTTGTGTTCACACTGTCTTTTTTCCTTCTGAACCCCGCTACGCTTGCGTCATCAAGCTGCTGTTTTGTGTACGGCTGTTGCCAGGTGACGGACACGAAAGCAAAGAGCCAAAACGGAAAGACGTCCACATTCTGCACATCGCGAGCGTTTCGCTTTTACTGAACCTTTTGGTTTTGGACATACAGAAAGAGAATAACATAAACGTTTATAAATAATATAAACGGTCAGAACATCATGCGATGTCTGCAGAAGCTGTTTTTGGAGAAGACAAGGAGACATTATCACTGTTTGTACTGGGTCAGTCCCGCTTGTCGTCAAGGTACGTGACATACACAGACATACACACACGAATGAATGTTATGAAAACTAAAGTTTGTTGTACAGTTGGCGGTTCACTTCCGGCTTCTGGTACGATTGCATTCATACTACAAGTGAACCGTACCAGAGTTCACATGAACCGTACCCCAGACCACCTCTTTCAGTCAGACTCGGGTAAGGTTCACGGGTGCGCACCCGAGTTCAGCAGGCGTGTTCACACTAGCTAAACGTACCGTACTATGACGTCAAACGAACCTGGGTGCAGACCAAAATGGATTCTACAACATCTCTTCGTCTTATGTTTTCTGTACAAGATCATACATAAAGTACGAACAACCTCAAGGTCGAAATGAGAACAGCATGTTTCATACACATATATGTTTTATAGTTTGGCATATTAGTGGCTGCATTGACTTCTCTGTCATTTGTAATAACAGTTTGGTCACTTATGTATGACATACACAAATGGACTATTTGATATGTCATGGAAGAGTTAAGCCATTATTTACAGTTTATTTTTTACATCAAACTTCCGTCATGGTAGAATGTATGAAGTGAGATATTACTCACGAGTAGGCCCTCACGGAATCTGCACGTGCAGATATCTGTAGAATTCCACAGATTTTTTACCCACCATTGAGGCTATTTATTTACCTAAATGTGTGGAAATTTAGATTTATTCCATTTTAAGTCAATTTCAGTAATAATATTGACTAACATGAAAGTGTTCATTTGATTCATTCACAATATAGTCTTTATTAGATATAGTATATAATAGACTTGCTTTGTTTACCAAATAACTGGATTTAGTTCATACCTGTCAACATTGTGAAAATAAGGGACCCCCCCCAAAACAAAATAATGTAAATAAACAGATGACAGTTAATAAATAAACAGTTAAACGCTCAGTATTACTTTTTAATATTATTTTTACAAAAGAAAATTTGATAGAATATATTAGCAAACAGCTTATCTTATTAAAATTAGCCATTATTATCAAATCACATTAATCTATTCTTCACTGTATATCTTACACATTCTGATTGAAGAGATGAGAATGAATCTCATTTGTTTAGATTTTTAGTTTGATTACATTAAATAACAGAGGTGTCACTTTAAAACTGCACACATCTAACGTTATAATCAAAGCATTCGATTACTTTCCTAACGTATTATGCTTATTTAGGTCAAAATTAGTTGTTTGAAAAAAAACAAACAAACATCAAGATCGACATCTTTAGATGTTGTTATTATTATTAATGTGTATATGTCTGTTCAAACACACACCCAAAACCCAGTATCCCCTTTCGCTCTGCTTCTAATGGAGTGTACAGAATCTGTTTGGGAAACAGCGTCTATTTATCACTATGGAGCGCATCAGCTGACAGTCACGCACCGCTTTATGACTGTTTTGAGGATTACATAGGAGGAGCGACGGCACCTGTAATAAAAAGGAAAGGGAATCCCGCCGTTTTTATGTTTATTCTAATTCTAAAGTGTTGAATGCCTAAATAAACCGAAAGCACAGAACAGATTCACATTTAAGAGCAAGGGGCGGCCCCTGGTGGTTCGGCGGTAAGGGTTGCGTATAGGGAGGATCCGTTTTTTTACTCTTTATTGACACCCATCGGAGAACGACTGAAAATACGGGAGAAATACAGTACGGGAAAATACCTTTACGGGATGTTAGCAGGATAGAACTGTAAAATACGGGAGAATCCCGGCAAATACGGGAGGGATGACAGGTATGATTTAGATGGATTTGCATTGTAATTGTTTATATTTTATGTCATATATACATTTTTAGTTATCATACTCTGAAAATAATTCCGCATAAATCTGCAAATTCTTTACAAAATTCTCCGCAGAAATAGCAAAAAATGTCCGCAGATTCTGTCTGGCCCTATTCATGAGTGAAATAGTGACACCAGATCTAATGAGCAAAATCAGCAGCAAAAACAGTTTTAAACAACAACATTAAGATATATTTGGTCATAAAATGTTTATTGTGTATATATAAAATGAGTTTTGGTATTTAGTTACTGTATTTCCTCTGCATTTTGATAAAAGTGTTAGAAATTAACATTTTCGTCATTCATAAAAACAAAGCAATTTCACCTGTTTTATTTTTATCATCATTTCTATTCTATTATATATCTTTCATTAGTCTGAATACATTTTTATTTGATACTTTTGCTTTTATTTCATTTTGTATTTCTTACTAAATGTGTTGTGCCTTTGTAGTATTTATTTAATACTTCTGTATTTTTTTTTATTTTAACTAAATTTATTGTGCAATATGTATTAGCTTTTTAGCTTTCATTTTCATAAATTTTTAGGTTTAGTAAAACATTATTCATTCATTTTCTTGTCGGCTTAGTCCCTTTATTAATCCTAGGGTCGCCACAGCGGTGTGAACCGCCAACTTATCCAGCATTTGTTTTACGCAGCGGATGCCCTTCCAGCCGCAACCCATCTCTGGGAAGAACATGCAAACTCCACACAGGAATGCCAACTGACCCAGCCGAGGCTCGAACCAGCGACCTTCTTGCTGTGAGGCAACAGCACTACCTACTGCGCCACCGTGTCGCCCAGTAAAACATTATTTCAGTTTATTTAATTTCTGATTTTTGTATCATTACATTTTATTTATTTAACTTTATTTCAGGTTCAACATTATGAAGAGAATGCAGAGCGTAACATTAAGTCCAGAAAACAGTTGCACGTGTGATTTTGTGTGACGTAAAGCTTATGTGATGGTTATTTGTTTTTTTCTTTAAGGATACAAACACTAGATTGCGAATTGAATGCAAACGAGAAATTTATTTAAGCCAGTGCTTACCTGTGAGCAGCATGCGGTATTGAAGAATACGCACAATGACCCGCAGCAGCTGATGCTTCAGAGGAACATGAACTCCTTCTGCATTCTGTGTCTGAAAGATGCGCAAACACAAACACACTTGCATTTAAAAAATGGCACATGAAACAGAATATACAATGCATTCAGACATATTATAATTGTAAAAGCAGATACATAAATAAAGGACATTACATATATGAAAAAAAGTAAATGTCACGCTACACTAAAAAACAAAAACAGTGAGAGAAATTTCTAAATTTTGTTTGCCAAATTTTTGCACTCGTGTTTTTTTTAAGTCAATTTTATGTATGGAAGTCAAATTTGCTTCAGTTACGTGAGAATAAAATTGTTGGGTAATTTTTACGAATCCGTTTGGATGTATTTTTACTCACTCTTTGCTTTATTCCTGCCTGAACAGACATATTTAATGTAGAAAGTGCAATTGTTTTTCTAAAGAATTTAATTGAACACAAAATCATTATTATCATTTTTATTTTACAAATTATTTTATTAATTGAACTAACACAGGACTTAACTAAAATGAAATTTATTTTTTGTAAACCAAGCTATTTAATTAGCTAGTTTATTTTTATGTTTTTAGATGATGTCACAATGGTAAAGTAAGAGATATCAAAATCTCTGTGAATTCATTTTTAACAGAATTTCATAATTATGGTAATTTTATAGAACATGTTTATATTTTAAAGGTTTCTACAATGTCTGAAATGGTTCGTTCAATGATCTGGCCTCTCTAAACCAGACTTTCAGAGAGCCTACTTTGCTTTGGTTGGTCTCAAGGCCACAGTCTTTTGTAAATGGTCTGCTTGTGGCACGATTCACAATTCAGTCTCTTATTACCATACTGTATCTGTCATTTCTGCTCCAGAGGCTTCCTCAGCACATATAAAGCACTTATTTTGTTGTATAAATTTGAGTTTTCTTTCTTCAAAAGTGCAAGTAAAGTGTATTTTACCAAACTAAACTAATACAGATCTCCTCAAGTGGATGCTGCACACTGGTGCTAGTGAGGAGAGACCCCCTCTTATTGTTGTAAAGCGCTTTGAGTGTATGACAATAAACAATAAAATGCGCTATAAATGTACATCGCATTCCATTTATCTAAAACTAGTGTTTGAGGGTCAAAGAAGACCTCATTTGGAGGCAGTCAATCAAGAGTGTAAACTGTCTTTATGCAAATATCTCATAAATCTACATAGAATTTGAGCAGGAAATGAGACTGGTATTATTGAAGACTAATTTCAGGCAAATCGCTTCTTCCTTTTGGCAAACAATAAATCATTTATCCTGCACTTTGAAGCTAGATCATTTTACATCTGTAAACATCTATACTCCTCAACCCCAAAAAGCTTAATACAATTATAATACTGTATATGAGTGTTTCCCCCCCCAAAATACCTGTGCTCCCTTTTTACCCACAAGACACAGTATCATAGATCACAATGGCACTATTTAGTAAAGGCCTATTTCAAGGTTATTCACTAACCTTCCCTTTTCCCCTTCACAAAAACCTGAGTACGCCTAATTCCATCCAATTCCATCCCAATTATATCATTCAGTGGGAGAAAAAGTGAGCAAGTGAATCAGTCAAACACGCAGTGAGAAGAAATCAATCAAGGCCTAATTGACTTTGACAAGTCATTGTTCTTGCAAGCTCTGAGGAGCCAGAGGGGACATCGAAGGTCAGTAGAGGGCAGATAAGGGGCAACTTTAGACTTATAGATGTTCAGAGACACAGGACAATGCCTGAGATCTTCGGTGAGGAAAAGAGGTGCCGTCAGTGACCTTGTGAGGATAGCAAGTGGAGGGAGTGTTGGCTCACAGATAAAGGAACACAGGCAGTGATTGTCCAGTTTGCACACCTGCTTCAACCTTATTCTCCCAAAACCTCTGAAATACACCCAGTGGTTTTCATCTCTTTCACACCAGCTCTGTCTTTGTTTTTCATCATCATCATGCTATAATTCACTATCACATTCCCTTTACTTTACATTCCTACTTTCAGACATAGGTCTGTTATTTGAATGATGCAAGTATGTATTAGATGTATTATAATCATATAGAAAGGATATTTGCCAATCCTGGAGTGGTCATCATATGGAAAAACCTCTTTCATAATCGAGGGTAAATAAAGTCCAAATTTATAGCAATTGAATACCTACTGAAACACTTATATAAAAATTATTTTTTGTTAAACAAACCACAATATAATGAAACTTTCCATTTGATTTAATATTTTAAAGAGCCCCTATTATGGGTTTTTGAAAATGAGCTTGCATGCAAAGTATAACACAGCTCTAAGTGAAGTGAAATGTCTAGTTAAGGCTTAAATCTGAAAGTGCACAGTGTTTAAAACTATTGATTCATCTTTAAAAGAGTCGACTCATAGTTCCTCAAACGAATCGCCGTGCTTATGAGTCTATAGGCGTTTCAGCATGACGTGAACACGAAACAAGCCCCGCCCATTTGTGCGCGCGCAGCCCCGGCAGAATTCGAAACCCCCAACCCCGCCCACAAACAACAGCGGTGAGCAAAAGTTGCCAGGTTGGGCGGTTTTGAATTTGATTGTGCAGGTAAAAAACTTTTGGATAGGGTTTGGACTGGAATCAGTCAGCTACATCTGGCAACACAGAGAAGAGCACTGTGCTCGGCTGGATATTGGAAGTGTGCAGATGAACCAGAGATGAGACTGTGAAGAGACAGTGGTTGAGGTTTATTTCAGCAGAAATGCCTCAGCATTATAGCCCAGCCTTGTGCTGTGTTCCCTCTGAGGAGTGCTTCTGAAATCTACACGCTTACAACAGAGGATTCGTCGACCGTTTGTTAAAGGAAGGATCAAAAAAGATGTATGCAGGGGCAGACTGGCCTAAGGGAGCACCGGGACATTTCCCGGTGGCCTGATGGTGAATCTGGCCTGCTATCCAACAAGTGAGAACGTGCGATTAAACCGGTTGCCTCATTGTTTTCTCTAGCTTGTAAATGATGCATTTAATTGTGTTTTGTAACTTTTAACCACTTGTAGTGTATCTGGTTAACTTGTAATCTCATATCGCATCTAAAAGCACGTTGTAAACGCGACGCGTGCCGCTTTGTTTACGGATTAAAATGCGTTTATTAGCTTCTGTTTCACTGCTGTTTGACGTTGCTATGGCTACATCAGCTCTCCTACACACGTGCCGTGGTCCTGTTTCATAATGGTTCAGCTTTTGCCGCTGTGTGCATTAATATTGCATGTGTTTTTACTTCTGGTTAAGAATAGAGTGATATGCTGGGAGACCGGGGGGTTATTTACGGGGGTGAGGTGTCTGAAATACGGACAACTCCCGATAAAAACGAGTGTTGGCAGATATGCTCACGCACACACTATGACTACTTCAATATTGATAAGCCGCGGTGGGCATTCTCTCACGCTGAATGATGTCGACCAATCGCAACAGACTGGGTCATCTGTCCAATCAGCGCAGTTTAGCATCGCGCTAAGGAGGGGTTTTGGAACAAATTAATCGCTGAACGATTCATATAGGAGTCGCTGGCATAATTAGGTAAAAATAAATGCATATTATAAGACAATGAAAGTGTTTTTTGACCATGCATGCATATTAGCCTGCTGTTGGAGACCCCCAAAACCAAAACATGACCCTTTTTAATGTATAATAGGGGCTCTTTAATAAAAATGTTATTAACGTTTTGAAATAGAGTCATTCTTTATAAAAAGTGCATATTTATAATATTCGGTAAAACACACTACATACAGACAGAGTAATCAATAAGCTTTACATACAAATTACTTTCATAAAAACTACATTTTTGTTTAAATTATACTACAACTAAAACTACACAAAGATATTTTGAAAATCCAATAAGATTAATCCTAAATCCTAAATTAATCCTGTAAATCTAAAATTAAACCTATCATGTAAAATCTACACTAATGAATTTGGTATTACTTTCACAGACTTTTGTTTTGATGCATGATATAAAACTCTAGACGATGTATTGACTGTTAACGTATTGATTGCCATACAGTCTTGCATTTTAACAACTGAAGCCACGGTCACACCGAACTTTTCGCCCCATAGACTTCCTTTCATAAACAAGCGAATGCGACAGACTGGAAATGCATGCTTGTGCAACACGTTTCGCAGTTTGCTGCGCTGCAAAGTTCAAGCTTGGTAAACTTTGACCTGCAAAATCGCATCATGTGACTGCGTAAGATCAATCGAATATCAAAAAATTACCTCTCTGTATAGAAATGTAAAATATAGACCAATCGCTCGCTTTCTGGTTTAAGCCCGCTCCTTTTCGCAGTGCTGTACAACTGAATTTTGCATGCTCAAACTCTAGAGTGATTGCAGCAAACGTCTTACAGAGTGACATTGTGATTGTGTCCGTACGGTCTAACAAGCTACAATTGTAAAGAACAGTTAAAAATCAAACCGCAATAGCCTGATTTTAAGCACTTTTAGGTTTTGGAATAGCCTTTCTCACTCTTTAAATCCCATTATCGTGCACCTGTACTGCATTATCTCATTACTTCCTGACCATAAAGCCTGTCAGACTGCAGTGTTTAAACCTAGCATGCCTCCATTGTTAAAGCCAGTAGAACTAATCAACAGGCTCATGCTGAACACTTGCACCAAACTGCAATTCAATTGACATTTGTGCTGAAGAAGTGGCCGGTCTTTGTGTAAGTGTGTACGGGTGGATATTTAGAGCTCTCCAGTCAAATTGGGACGTGGCCAGGAGAAGCAGCGGTGGCTCGTGCCAGAGAACAGACAGGCTACACAAATCAGGCGCTGGTCCGGCTGAAGCAGCGTCTGTCTGGACAGCTCATTTAATTGAGGCTTGTTTAAGAAGGCTGCTTGGCTAATTAGCTTTTATCCACCTCATTGCCCAAATGCCAGATGAGTGTGTATGTGAGTCAGTGTCTTGTTCTGTCTTTATCTTGTCCTTTCCACCTGTACAATTCAACAGCAATTCAAGACGCATGTGCAGAGAAACACTATGTTTATTCATAGTGATTACATGAATATATATATATATATATAATTATATAATTATTAAATTATTATATGGGGTGCCACGGTGGCGTAGTGAGTAGCACGTTCGCCTCACAGCAAGAAGGTCGCTGGTTCGATCCCCGGCTGGGCCAGTTGGCATTTCTGTGTGGAGTTTGCATGTTCTCCCCGTGGTTGCGTGGGTTTCCTCCGGGTGCTCCGGTTTCCCCCACAGTCCAAAGACATGCGGTACAGGTGAATTGGGTAAGCTAAATTGTCCGTAGTGTATGTGTGTGAATGAGAATGTATGGATGTGTTTCCCAGAGATGGGTTGTGGCTGGATGGGCATCTGCTGCGTAAAACAAATGCTGGATAAGTTGGCGGTTCATTCCGCTGTGGCGACCCCGGATTAATAAAGGGACTAAGCCGAAAAGAAAATGAATGAATGAATGAATGAATTATTATATACATTATATATATTTAACAACTCTTTCTGGTTCTTGAATCTTTTTCTAGCGATCACTGCTAGAATAGTTATTTAGACTTAAAAAGTGCTATTTACTTATAAGGGTCACAAATATTTGGCAATATGCTTCTATGTCAGTTTCAAAGATAAGACCCAGGTAGCAAAGAATTCTGGCCCAGATTTGGCATAAAGCTGGCACAGCAGGCATTAGGCCGGCACTGGCATACAGGATGGGTTTGACAGAGGTGGCACCGTCTTGTAGGTGGCACTCAAGACTTGGGCCAGATATCAAATGTAGTATTTGGCCCAGATGTTAAAAATGTACATGTGGGCCACGTAAGTTTGGCCTATCTTGACCCACTTTTGAAATACATAATAATTTTTTTTGAGTAAAGAAAAAATTCTACCAATCAGGCCGCTTCGAGATAAATTGTGGCCATAAAGCTAAATGAAACACCAACATATATGGCCCAGTTAAGGCCCAGTTTTGCAGTTCAAAACTAGATTAAAGACCTATCTTTTTAGTAAAGCATACACTCAATACATCACATAGCGGTATGATGCACGAATGTGCTCCACGCATCTCGTTTATATATACCAGAGATCACCAATCTATGTCCTGGAGGTCTGGTGTCCCTGCAGGGTTTAGCTCCCACTTGTCTCAAAACACCTGCCTGGATGTTTCAAGTATACCTAGTGAGAGCTTGATTAGCTTGTTCAGGTGTGTTTGATTAGGGCTGGAGCTAAAATCTGCAGGACACCAGACCTCCAGGAACAAGTTTGGTGATCCCTGATATACACTATGAACAGCAGCTACGCTAATTATTCTCTTTGTTCTCTATTTCCACCTGGGGATAGTCATCCCGAGGCCCCCAAAGACTATGCAGCGCCACGGATGCAATCCAAGACCCGCGACGAGACGATTCTAAGGTGCCATAATCCTGGACCCTGCTGTATCCTGAGCAGCTGCTTGGTGCTTGGCGGAGTAGCAAGCATGAGACTGATTCCTGTGACCCTCCAAGGACAGACGAGCCTCGAGTTCTCCAGCCTCAGGCGCCTAGAATGCAGCTAGAGCTGCGCATCGATGGATTACTCTTCAGTGTTTGGACTCTAAGTAGTGAATATTAAACAACACTGAACTGAACTGAACTGAACTCCAACACTAATAACTGGACTGACACTGTTTCAATTTACTATAACCTTCTATGTGAAGCTGCTTTGACACAATCTACATTGTAAAAGCACTATACAAATAAAGGTGAATTGAATTATGGGTTATTACCTTGGCTGAGACTTGGCCCAGATATGGTCCATGTTTGCCCCCTTGTATGGAAGCCAGACTTGGGCCAGTCATGTACCGTAATTTACTGCGGCACGTGGGCCAAGCAAATGCTGATTGTGTGGGCCAGATTTGGGCCAGAGAATTTTACTAAGTGCGGAGTTTCAGCACATCAGTGGCCATTTAACACTCACATTCACCACCAAGAGCAGCATTACCACTGACACTTGTCCTAGAAACTGATTTATGTCTCTACAGAGGTTAAAAACGATTTTAATTTGTTTTGTTTATATATAATGTTGATATTTGTTTAAGTCATCTGTTATTTGTTCCAGAAGAAATTTGACTCAAAGTTGAGTTTTATATCTTTACATAAATTAAATGCTATTTGAAACTGGGGCCAATGCTCTTTTTTCCTGATTTGCCAAGCAACTTCATACTGTTGCTTGTTAAATATTGTTTAATAAATGTTTTTTGGTAACACTTTATTTTGATGGTCCATTTGAGTATTAGTAGACTGTCTGCTTAATATCTGTTGATAAAGACATTCAACAGACATTTAACTGACTATAAGAAACTTTGCAAGTACATGTAAACTTACACTAACCCTACCCCTAACCCCAACCTTACAGTCTACTTATAATCTAATGAGAATTAGTTGCAATGTAAATTAAATTCAACAAACGGACCATCAAAATAAAGTGTGACCTGTTTTTTTAAATATAAATAATAGTAATATTTGATAAATGTCATTGTATGAAATGCACACACAAGCAAGATCCTGTGTTTTGTCATTCACAAGGTGTAACAATTCATAATGCAAAAAAAAGCCATGTTTTTAATTAGCAGTTGAGGATTTTACTGTTAAAATAATCAGTGTGAAAAAGGCTTCTTAAGACATTCATTCATTCATTTTCTTTTCGGCTTAGTCCCCTTATTAATCCGGGGTCGCCACAGCGGAATGAACCGCCAACTTATCCGGCATTTGTTTTACGCAGCGGATGCCCTTCCAGCCACAACCCATCTCTGGGAAACACATCCATACATTCCCATTCACACACATACACTATGGACAATTTAGCTTACCCAATTCACCTGTACCGCATGTCTTTGGACTGTGGGGGAAACCGGAGCACCCGGAGGAAACCCACGCAACTACGGGGAGAACATGCAAACTCCACACAGAAATGCCAACTGGCCCAACCGGGCCCTGCCCCAACCGGGGATCAAACCAGCGACCTTCTTGCTGTGAGGCGAACGTGCTACTCACGCGCCACTGTGGCGCCATGCTTCTTAAGACACTCGTTGTATATTTCTATTTGTTTACACACTTGTGCTATCGGACTGTTGTGTACAATTCAATTCATCTTTATTTCTATGGCGCTTTTACAATGTAGATTGTGTCAAAGCAGCTTCATATAGAAGTTCTAGTACATTGAAACAGTGTCAGTCCAGTTTTCAGAGTTGAAGTCCAGTTTAGTTCAGTTCAGTGTGGTTTAAATTTCATTGCTGAAAGTCCATACACTGAAGAGCAAATCCATCAATGCGCAGCTTTACAAGTCCTAAACAAAGCAAGCCAGGGGCTACAGTGGCGAGGAACAAAGTGAAGGAAAATGAAGGAATTGGCCAAAGTGAATAAATTGGCCAAAGTGAAGGAAAAAAACCTAAAGAGAAACCAGGTTCAGTTGGCCACGGTCCTTTCTGGAGAACACTGGATGTCCATCGTGGAGAAGCTGCAGGTGTAAGTAGGTCACCAGCGGGTGTACGGTCTGGCCCACAGGACAGTATTAGACAATTTTATTTTCAAATCTTGAATGTTATGTCTCTGTTATTCGCAGACGATGTTGTTCTGTTGGCTTCTTCGAACATGGACCTTCAGTATGCACTGGGGCGGTTTGGTGCCGAGTGTGACGCGGCTGGGATGAGAATCAGCACCTCTAAGTCCGAGGCCATGGTGCTCCACCGGAAAAAGGTGGTTTACCATCTCCAGGTTGGAGGAAAGTCCTTACCCCAGGTGGAGGAGTTCAAGTATCTTGGGGTTTTGTTCACGAGTGAGGGAAGGATGGAACGTGAGATTGACAGGCGGATTGGTGCAGCGGCAGCAGTAATGTAGTCGATGTACCGGTCCGTTGTGGTAAAGAAGGAGCTGAGCTGAAAAGCAAAGCTTTCGATTTACCAGTCAATCTACGTTCCTGCTCTCACCTATGGTCATGAGCTCTGGGTCATGACCGAAAGAACAAGATCTCGGATACAAGCGGCCAAAATGAGTTTCCTCCGCAGGGTGGCAGGGCGCACCATTAGGGATAGGGTGAGGAGCTCTGTCACCCGGGAGGAGCTCGGAGTAGAGCCGCTGCTCCTCTACATCGAGAGAAGTCAGCTGAGGTGGCTCAGGCATCTGTTTCGGATGCCTCCTGGACGCCTACCTAGGGAGGTGTTCCAGGCATGTCCCACTGGGAAGAGGCCTCGGGGAAGACCCAGGACACGCTGGACCCAGACACACTATGTCTCTCGGCTGGCCTGGGAATGCCTCGGGATCCCCCCGGAGGAGCTGGAGGAAGTGTCTGGGGAGAGGGAAGTCTGGGGTTCTCTCCTAAGACTGCTGCCCCCACGACCCGGACCCGGAAAAGCGGAAGAAAATGAATAAATGAATGAATGATGAATCTTGAATGTGCCATCAAAACATAGTGTTTGAAAAACTGCATATAAAATAACTACTTCAAAATAATAAAAAGTCTATTTTCATGTCTACATCGGCCACACTCTCACAGTAAATCTGTATCATTTCTTTTAAAGTGTCATGCTGAGGACTAAAGGGACGTGCCATAAAAGCTCCTGTAGAATGCTGAATATAAACACGAAGCTTGGAAAACAATTTCTTTTCACCCGCTCTTGTTCACAGAACCCCACCTTTGTCTCCTTCCTTCTTACACATTCAGCACATACACGCACACACTGATACTTACAGTATCAACACACACACGCACACACGCTTGTGGTGAAAGCCCTCGTAAAGTGTAGCTGAACAGGGTTTAATCCTATCAGACCACAGTGGTGATCAGATCAGCTACTGTAGATACTTCATCTCTGTCATCAACCCGGCACACACACACACACACACACACACACACACACACAAAATGAGATTACACAAGCTCGGCTCCATAGAAGACAAAATCCTAATGCATGCGTTGTCCTCAAAGCATCCACTATGTCCTTAATGAAAAAGCTAAGACACTCCTGGTGTATTTGATCATTGGAAACGACCCATCAGTGAAACACACATGGTCAAATTCGTATCTCTACATTACAAGATAAATATACTAGCCATGTCTGTCGAGGTCACAAAACCAAACCAAAACATTCCCTTTAGAATTATTTGCATATAATTATTTTTTTTACATAAAATATGAAATTTTTACATAATAAAAATCAGCAAAGATATTTTATTTTCCAGTTAAGCACATTTTCCCTCATGTTTTTATTATGGTAATAAATCTGGGTTTTATATTTAAATATTTAAACCTGTTGTAATTGAACGTAGCTTTTAACATTTGTATATACATTTGAATGATTATGCACATAGTTCAGTTACTTAATATTTTTTAAAGGGGTGGTCCACTACGATATATTTCAAACTTCAGTCCATGTGTACTGTAGCTGTGTGAACAGTAACAACATCTCTGAATGTGAAAGTTCAATGCAAAGGGAGACATTGGTTTTTATAGAGTTCGTCAGTGTTTCAAATACTGCTATTTCCACAGAGCTTGTTCTGTTTCTGTATTTGGGCTTTCAAAGGACATGACACAAAGAGAGAAGTGCTTACTGTTTAATTTTAATTATGTTCCAGAGAATTATGAAAAGATATAGCTCTAGCATTTGACAAAGGACAGCTTCCAGAATCTGCTTAAAATGCCTTTTTATAACTAAAACGCACTAGTGTAAACAGGGCCCCTTCTCTATACACTGATGGAAACTGACGCAAAAGGGCAGTTGAACCCACTGTTATGGATGAAACAGTTGTTGTGCACTACACTAGCTGTTATGGATGGACACAGTGCTTGCATTTCTCCAGCTGATTGTAACAAAAAGCTTCTTCTGCCTGTTCAAAATAAAGAGAAAAAGCAAGCCCTGGAGATTTCTTTTTCATTAATATGGAAAACATTTTGCTCAATGACAATCAAGAGAAAGCATGCTTAAATGGCTTAATGCAATACCATTTTATCCAAGAATCAGACACAGTTTAAATATAATGTAATTTCTAACGTCCTTCGTTTTTTAACAAACGGAACTGATCTGCATTGCTGACAACGGCAGCATACACTGATAGAGTCAAGCGTGAGTTTAAACTACTGACTTGTCCACCTTCAGGGCCCGATCAATAAAGCAACTGCATCTCCTCCCATTTAATGAGCTGAGAGAAGCATCACAGCACAGATTGGCTGAATAAAATCAGTCAGCACAGGCTAGACTAATGGCTGGCCAGTTAAGAGAAATGTTGTGTGTGTGTTTACATGGTGCTGCACCACTGAGAGTCAGCTCTATTGGTTTCATTAGTGCGGAGTGACCAGAGGCAGCTGCTGATACTCAGTACATACATCAGCCAGTCAAAGCCTATCAGCGTTCCTGACTTGCACCCGTTTACACTAGTGCGTTTTAGTTTTAAAAGTTTAGTCCGCCTCCACACTAGCGTTTCACCCAGCGTTTCTGAACGTATCTCTGTCTACACTACTCCACCAAAAACGTATATCACGTGACCATTCGCACACTCTGGACATGCGCGTTCAAGTATAAACAGGAAACATGTGTCTCGCTAGGCATTCTAAATAGGGCTTATGCTGATTGAAACACGAGCGATTAGCGAGTGCTCGAATAATAGCTTGCCTCTTGCGAATACATGCAGCTGTTGTGGTAAAAAAGGCAGTTTAACTGCACAATGGCACCTATAAAATGGACAATAGTGCAAACAACGCTCCCATTTCTGTCCATGTTGTTTACAGTGAAGGCTGGTCTGCCGTCTTCCGGTGGCGTTATAGTCATGTGATAGGGGCTTGACGAATAAGGAAAGGATACGCAATGACCCAAAAGCGAATCTCAGTAGTGAATCTAGCAAGCCACGCCTCCGTTTTCAGATGTCTCCGTTTCCCCCATCCACACTGAGACGGAGCAGCAGCGTTTTAGAATGAAAACAGCCTCTCCAGCGTTTCCAAAACGCTCCGTTTTCGGGGCTCTAAAACTCCGGCGTAGTGTGGACGGATGGCGTAACCTTAGCAAAACTTATGCATTTTAAAACGAAAACGCATTAGTGTAAACGGGGCCTCACAGTGAGCACTGCGAGAGCACTTTTCACAGCTAGACCTGAAATAAATTTGATTCAGATGTTTCGGGAAGAATAATATCAGCTGTTATTAGTGGAAATTAAATCTTAAGGCAAGACACAGCAGGCAAAAACATAGTTTATTTGCACCTGTATCTTTTTACAATTTTGGGGGCTTGTAATGTAAAGAGTTTTAAGTGTTTATTGCACTTGTTTATTGGCTGTAGATTTGTGCTTGTAGATATTTTTATTCATGACAGCTGTTTGTTAACTTACCCTTACCTTTTAGTTAACTAACCCTTAACTTTTCAACACAAGTTCATTGAGAATACATGCCCAGGGTTACAATTATGGTAAACTGCAAATTTGTGCCCTGGCGTACTCGCCTGTCTGCAGTTTGTGGATTAACAAACATCACAAGGAGGTATGATGCCGCTGACAACAAAAATGCTTTTTTCACACTAAAGCTGACATTCACAGGGACAAATTATTGACAGATAAAGGTTTTACATGGTTTTTACATGCACTGGATAAATAGCAGCAAAAATACTTAACTACAAAAATACAAAAATGCATCCATGATCTGTAATCAAACATGCCCGCTTATCTTCATAAAGACTGCTTTTCCAGAGTGGTCAGTTTGCTCTGTAGCTTGCCTTGTACAGGGAATCCAGAGAAGGATTCAATCCACCTATTGTGCATTTATTTGGACTGTGGGGGAAACCGGAGCACCTGGAGGAAAACCACATGAACACGGGGAGAACACACAAACTCCACACAGTAATGCCAACTGACCCAACCGGGGCTCGAAACAGCGCCCTTCTTGTTGTGAGGCGACAGTGCTAACCACTGAGCCACCGTGTTGCCCCACTTCAGAAACAAGGTAAATAAAAATAAAAAAAGCAGCATGTAATTTTGTTATAAGCACATGGCTATGACATGCTTTTTTCTTTTTAGTTTGCTGTTGAAAATACTATCAGTTCAGGGAACGGAAAGGGGTGTGTAGGTCAGTTGATCAAGCGGTGATATATTGTACACAACCAGCCACAGCTTCTCCAGGATGAGAAGGACGTACCGTTTGGGCCAAATAACATATTTGAAATGCACGAAAAAGCACAAAGCACCCTCTAGAAGGTTTGTGAAGACAAGCTGCAAGTAAACGTCGCCTCAGCAAAGTATTTCATAGTTCACAAAAAAGTAACCCTGCGCAAGTATTTCCAATGAACGTGGGTTGTAACTTTTTCTGATTTTGAATGTTATATTATAATGCAAACTTTTTGTAAAGCTGCTTTGGAACAATAATTATTGTGAAAATTGCTATACAATTAACCTTGAATTGAACTGAATACCATAAAGGCTGTTTTATCAAAATGATTTTTTCTTCTGCACCGAACCATAATTCTCCACTTCAGGAGCATTTAAACTAAATTTAAGTTTTACTCATATCTGTTCATAAAAGAGATGAATATATTCTCTGGTTATATACATACAGGGAGTGCAGAATTATTAGGCGAATGAGTATTTTGACCACATCATCCTTTTTATGCATGTAGTCTTACTCCAAGCTGTATAGGCTGGAAAGCCTACTACCAATGAAGCATATTAGGTGATGTGCATCTCTGTAATGAGAAGGGGTGTGGTGTAATGACATCAACACCCTATATCAGGTGTGCATAATTATTAGGCAACTTCCTTTCCTTTGGCAAAATGGGTCAAAAGAAGGACTTGACAGGCTCCGAAAAGTCAAAAATAGTGAGATATCTTGCAGAGGGATGCAGCACTCTTAAAACTGCCAAGCTTCTGAAGCGTGATCATCGAACAATCAAGCGTTTCATTCAAAATAGTCAACAGGGTCGCAAGAAGCGTGTGGAAAAACCAAGCCGCAAAATAACTGCCCATGAACTGAGAAAAGTCAAGGGTGCAGGCTGCAAAGATGCCACTTGCCACCAGTTTTGCCATATTTCAGAGCTGCAACATCACTGGAGTGCCCAAAAGCACAAGGTGTGCAATACTCAGAGACATGGCCAAGGTAAGAAAGGCTGAAAAACGACCACCACTGAACAAGACACACAAGCTGAAACCTCAAGACTGGGCCAAGAAATATCTCAAGACTGATTTTTCTAAGGTTTTATGGAGTGATGAAATGAGAGTGAGTCTTGATGGGCCAGATGGATGGGCCCGTGGCTGGATCGGTAAAGGGCAGAGAGCTCCAGTCCGACTTAAGACGCCAGCAAGGTGGAGGTGGAGTACTGGTTTGGGCTGGTATCAACAAAGATGAGCTTGTGGGGCCTTTTCGGGTTGAGGATGGAGTCAAGCTCAACTCCCAGTCCTACTGCCAGTTTCTGGAAGACACCTTCTTCAAGCAGTGGTACAGGAAGAAGTCTGCATCCTTCAAGAAAAACATGATTTTCATGCAGGATAATGCTCCATCACACGCGTCCAAATACTCCACAGCGTGGCTGGCAAGAAAGGGTCTAAAAGAAGAAAAACTAATGACATGGCCTCCTTGTTCACCTGACCTGAACCCCATGGAGAACCTGTGGTCCATCATCAAATGTGAGATTTACAAGGAGGGAAAACAGTACACCTCTCTGAACAGTGTCTGGGAGGCTGTGGTTGCTGCTGCACGCAATG
Source organism: Danio albolineatus (assembly GCA_903798035.1). Classification (NCBI taxonomy): domain Eukaryota; kingdom Metazoa; phylum Chordata; class Actinopteri; order Cypriniformes; family Danionidae; genus Danio; species Danio albolineatus. The sequence continues at coordinate 226,565 of CAIGQQ010032152.1, forward strand.
TTGATGGTGAACAGATCAAAAAACTGACAGAATCCATGGATGGCAGGCTTTTGAGTGTCCTTACAAAGAAAGGTGGCTATATTGGTCACTGATTTGTTTTTGTTTTGTTTTTGAATTTCAGAAATGTATATTTGTGAATGTTGAGATGTTATATTGGTTTCACTGGTGAAAATAAATAATTGAAACGGGTATATATTTGTTTTTTGTAAAGTTGCCCAATAATTCTGCACAGTAACAGTCACCTGCACACACAGATATCCTCCTAAAATAGCTCAAACTAAAAACAACTTCCAAAAATATTCAGCTTTGATATTAATGAGTTTTTTTGGGTTCATTGAGAACATGGTTGTTGTTCAATAATAAAATTAATCCTCAAAAATACAACTTGCCTAATAATTCTGCACTCCCTGTATATACAACATTTTGTTCTTTTTTGGATTTAGTATTTGGCTGTTTGCAATATTTTCTGAATTAAAGAATGATACAAAGTAGATTCCCAAAGTCCCTTCTGTAAAACTGCTTGCTTTTAATATATAAAAAATGGATAATAAAAATATTTACTTATATTTGACTGCATCCAATATTCAGTTCAGTTTGTGCAAAAGTATATGCAAATTAGCACATTTTTAATAAAACAGTTACTCATTTGCTTATTTTATTTTAAACGCAACATTTTAGAGTACTTGTCATTTTTATTTTATCACACGACTGAGTAAGTCTGGTAGTAAATGTTTTTTTGGACACTATTCAGCTGCAATGTCTTGTCTTAATCTGGTTTCATCTTAAGCCTTGCCTATTGATTATGAAGCCACATGAGAAAACAGACCAAAGGCAGGCTGTCACACTTTATTATAGATCCAATGCTTGAAATAAAAAAAAATAGCAGATCTTGTTTCACAAATATTTGCGCAAGTCACCAGGCTCAATTCACAGATTTAAGAATAAATCTACATACATTTGTACTCTTCAATGAGAGGAGCCGCATTTAAGGACATTTGGCTAATCATTCCTTTTTTTTTCTTTTCCTGCTATACATTGAGGGTCCAGTTTTGAGTCTGCCACCCACAGAGGCGTCCCAGAATACAGATGCTCATGCATATTAATGAGTGAGGACAGCTGGCTTCTTGTCGTTGGTGATCCTGATCACCATTGAAATGTGTGGTCAGTGACTCCACCAATTAAATGATTCAGCGGAGCCTCTGTCATGGATGTAGAAACATTATTGTGAACTGATCGTGGTTTGAATGTACAAGTGATACTAATGATACCGATCCTGTTAGTCGATGCTACCAGATTCAGCTAAGCTGGTCTCACAACAAAAAGTAATTGTGCTACACTCTATTTTAAAATAAAACATACATCTAAAACAATAAAAGTATATACGTTTCTTCTAAAGTTAGAAATAATTGAACTCCCAGGCTTCAATTTCTTTACTTTGATTAATGTAAAGTATTTAAAATTACTATTATTTTTTTTAAATCAAACTGGGTAGTGCATCACACTTACTACAAAAAAAAATGAACAGAGCAAGTGTTTTTAACAGTGACAATAATGCAACCAACAGAAACCTGAATAGCAGATTGCATTTTTGAAAGATCACGTGACACTACAGATGGTAGTAATTAATACTGAAAAGTAAGTTTTCTTCATAGTAATGAATTAATAATCATTTGAAAATACTTTATATTTAAGATTTTTAAAAGTATAAGAATATTATATAAGAATATTACATATAATGGGCGTCACTGAGGTGCAGTGGGTAGCACGATCGCCTCACAGCAAGAAGGTCGCTGGTTTGAGCCTCGGCTGGGTCAGTTGGCATTTCTGTGTGGAGTTTGCATGTTCTCCCCGTGGTTGCGTGGGTTTCCTCCGGGTGCTCCAGTTTCCCCCACAAGTCCAAAGACATGTGGTAGAGGTGAATTGGGTGAGCTAAATTGTCTGTAGTGTATGTGAGTGAATGAGTGTGTACGGGTGTTTCCCAGTGATGGGTTGCAGCTGGAAGGGCAACTGCTGCATAAAGCCTGGTTTATACTTCTGCGTCAAGTGATCGCCGTGACCCATGCACATACAATGCGCGGTGTCATGTTTTTATACTTCGGCGCGCTGTTTGTGCTTCTTTGCAATAACACTTCCAAAAACGCTAGCTGGCAGTGAGATGTTTATGTTTCCCAGTGTTGTGTTTCTTCGCTCGTTTTTTTTTTTTCTGAACGCCACCTTAACGTACTTAAAGTGGATCAAACTTGCTCATTTTGAGGGGGGAACTGGCAGACATGCAACAACTTTAATTATAAGGTAAACACAAAGTAATAGTTTCCATCTGGAGCTCCTTCACGGGACTCCACACTTGTAAACACTCGCTCCATCGGGCTTGTGCGGTTCTAACCTCCGCCCACACTCGTCAGCGAGATCAAGCCGACCAATCACAGAGCTTATGCTATGCATCGTTTCGATGTGTAGTTGCATTTTTTGAGAGGTGCGACGACCACGGTGACCACACGCAGGCTGCGCCGGAGCATACACGCGCGCTTGACGCAGGAGTAGAAATCAGCCTTAAATTTAACCTATAATAATATTTCACTATGCTAAAAGCAAAAAAATGCACCCATGGTGCAAATAACAAACATAATAAAATATAAAACTTAAAGATCTGCTACCACTAGATATGATTAAATAATAAATATTAACCATCCCCATTGCGGTGGTAGCCTGATTGAAACAAGTTTCATCCATGGAACATAAATGGTTAACTACATGTGACAAAAAAACTGTGATTTCTAATGATATTTTTTTTATTATGACACTGCTTTACAGTTTCTTTTCAAGAGGTAAAGTTTATTTTTAATGCTGTTGAAATATAAAATGAAATCGACATTTCTCTTACTTTTATGCTATTCTGGAGCCATGTGCACCCACTGACAGGTGAAAGCTGCTGCTGCTTGCTCTGTTTCTCTCTCAAGTTCAAGTTGTTTTATTGGCATGATATTTTGTACAGCGTTGCCAAAGCATTTAAGATATGTTTAAAATATGTATTATATTATCATCAAATAAAAAAAAATACAGTAACTAAGAAATAAATGGCTAAAAAAAATCTCAAGAAAAAAAAATTACAAGAATGCAATTTATAAATTATTTAAATGTCAAATTCAAGAGTTCACACTTAGCTGATGATTGATTATAAAGCTTGGTTGGCATGCTATCCCAGGAGAGAGCCCTGACCTCATAAGATCCTCGAGCCCGGGGCTCCCTCCCGTTTGCAAGGCGAGAGGAGAGTTTGAGCTCAGGTGGATCTCGAGAACTCCCCTGTGAGTAGCTAATGAACAGATAGTGATTGCTATGAAAAGATAACTACTTACTAGGAGCATGTCTATGGTGCCGATTTGGATTAGTCAATTAACTTAAGGTGCATGTTTTTGGACGGTAGGAGGAAACTGGAGAACCCGGGGGAAACACACATGAGCACGGGGAGAACGTGCAAACTCCACACAGAGACATCAGCTGGCTTGGTAAGGACTAGAACCAGTGACGTTCTTGCTGTGAGGCAACAGTGCTAACCACTGAGCCACCGTGCCACCCATCTAGGAAGGAGGAGGAGTAGGGGTGGAAGGGGGGATTCTTCAAAACGAAGATGGCTGTGATATGGAACTTAGGGTATATATAGTGGCTTAGGACTCATCTGATTGGTGAATCATACATTGGATAATGTGGGACCAGCTGCGAGCAATCATCTGCACGTGATCCTCTCGAAATTAGTTTATAAATAAACTTCACTTAGGTCATGAACTATTTAATGGTGAACACATTTTGAAACCAGTTTAGATGTCATTTCGTTCTCTGTTATTTTATAGTAAAGTTTTTCTGAGTCGTTTAGGTTAAAGAATGAATTATTGCGGCTGTGAGCGCAGTCAGCTGTGAAGCCAAGAGAAAGTATATAAGACTTAAATAAAAAGGAAATGCAAAAACATACAATTAACAGCTTAGAAAGCAAAAGTCGAATCCCGGACATTTTAGAACATTTTAACAACACATTGTTTATTTCCCCAAAAGGAGCAGATTATGTGAGATTGTCTGTGGGAGTAGTGACAGTTCTCACACACACATACAAGCAGCAGTATGAAGCGCGTACGACAAGAGCTCCGCTGGGTAATTGATCGCGTATGTTTGGTTATCTTGGGTGGATACAAAACAGTGTAAAAGGATGATGATGATAATAATAGCAAACAAATAAAGTGTCACCAGAGATACTTAGGCTCACCTGAGTAAACTCTATGTGTGGGGAGCACTGATTACCATCAAGAACGTATCATGAGGACTTTTTTTTACTTCATTAAAATATAAAGTTATGTTTGGCATAGAAACATTTCAACATTTTCAAGAGCCACTTAATGAGTCCTTAAAAATGCATTAATTATAATAATAATAAACTTTATTAAAAGGCGCCATTCTGGCAACTCAAGGACACCATACAATGAAACGAGAGCAATAAAATAATAAGAAAAATAATATTAAAAATACACACCAATAGTGCAGTTACAGATTAAACATTAAAAGCCATCTTAAATAGGTGGGTTTTGAGTTTTGATTTGAATAATGTGAGGGAGTCAATGTTTCTGATGGCGGGTAGTAGTGAGTTCCAAAGCTAAGGGAGCAGAGCGGCTGAATGCTCTATTGCCCATGGACGACAGCCAAGCAGAGGGAACAGACAAGTGAAGGGAAGAAGAAGATCTCAGGGTGCGAGAGGGAGCAGCATTGTGGATGAGGGCAGACAAATACGGAGGGGCGAGATTGTGGATGGCTTTGAATGTTAACATTAAAATTTTTAAATCAATTCGAAAATGAACTGGTAACCAGTGAAGATGCTGCAGGACAGGGGTGATGTGATGAGAAGGGGTTCTGGTGATGATACAGGCAGCTGAGTTCTGGACCAACTGAAGCTTACGGAGGGATTTATTAGGGAGACCAAAGAGAAGGGGGTTGCAGTAATCTAAACGAGATGTGACAAGGCTATGTACAAGAACAGCAGTGGTGTGAGGGGTATGAGAAGGGCGGAGACTGTTGATGTTGCGTAGGTGGAAGTAAGCAGACCGGGTGATATAATTGATGTGAGAATCAAAAGATAGGGTGCTATCGAGGATGACACCCAGACTCTTGACTTGTTTAGAGGGATAAATGGAACAGTCATCAATAGAAAGAGCAAAGCTGTCAGTTTTGGAGAGTGTTGATTTGGTACCAACAAGCAAAAACTTAGTTTTTGAACTATTTAATTTGAAAAAATTAGGAGAGAACCAAGATTTGATTTCTGCTAAGCATACTGTAAGGGATGTAGGTGGAAAACAAGAAGAGGGTTTGCCAGAAAAATAGAGCTGGGTGTCATCCGCATAGCAGTGGAACTGTATGTTATATTTACGAAGAGTATTACCAAGGGGTAGGAGATAAATGATAAAAAGCAGGGGTCCCAGGACTGAGCCCTGGGGTACACCTGAAGAAACTGTAAAATGCTGAAAAGTGAATGATTTAAGTTGAATGAATGAACATTAAAATAAGATCAATAAAATGATCAAATTGTGATCAACACAGATCTCAGTACATCTCAGAGCTCACCTCAAACTGTTTCACCACATCCTCGAAAGCTTGACTCTTTCTGAAGCTCTCCTCCAGCACTGACATACTGTGATCGTAGTCAGAGATGTAGGTCGCGAAGGATGAAAAATCAGCCCGGCGCGTTAATATCACATCAACCACTGTCGGACTGTCCTCCCTGAAGATGAATGACAAACAACAACATCTTTTCAGAGGGCATCCAAGGACATTCATGCTTTATAATGGATAGTGCTTCTGTAACATCACAGATAATAGATCTGTGTGTGTGTGTGTGTGTGTGTGTGTGTGTGTGTGTGTGTGTGTGTGTGTGTGTGTGTGTGTGTGTGTTTGTGTGTGTGTGTGTGTGTGTGTGTGTGTGTGTGTGTGTGTGTGTGTGTGTGTGTGTGTGTGCAAAGTAAGCAAGAATCCACCAGCTTGTAGGAATTATTATGAATCTCAGGTATGAAGATGCATGAAGTACAGTAGATGTGAAGTGCATGCATTAGCATGTAAACGATGCACATATTATATATGACATAAGTATGGTCTTTTTACGCAATGGGATATGCATTAGTATGGTATACATCAGTAATGTGCTTCTCACCACTGTTTAATGCGGGTCTCCAGCTCGTTGAGGATCTCGCTATGTAAGCGGTAGGCTTGAGGAAGAGTGCTGAGGATCTCATCCAGCTTCCCATTTTCTAACAGAGGTCCGTCATCATCTCCTCCTGACTCCACTGCTGCTCTGAAATCCTGCAGAAAAGAGGACCGGCATGAGGAACACTAAAAGCGAATATTTGTGAAATATATAATATAAAATGCTATCCTTTATTAAAGGGTACACATTTGACCCCTTTTTTTATATTTAATATAAGTCTTTTGTGTCAGCAGAATTTGTCTGTAAAGTTTCAGCTCAAAATACCCATCAGATTATTAATTATAGCTGTCTGAAGTCTTTGTATTATAGCTCTAAACAGCTTTTTGCTGTTTTTGGTACTGGGCCTTTAAGGATAGTCCTCCCGTCAGCGTGCCTCAATCTCCGCACTCGGCTGCGTCAGACAGACAGACGCAACAGGAACAGATGTAAAGGAAGCAGGTCTCACTACGTTTGAGAAATACTACAGTAAGAACTTTACCAATGACTGTTTGATGTGTTTGTTGAGGAGTTGCAACGATAAGTCACACACAATGTAGTTACAAAGTTCAAGCACGCACGCACACACACACACACACACACAGACAGCGCGCGTGTTGAGCTTTGCACTGCTATTGCAAGCAAATGTGAAAGGATAATATCCACTGCTGTATGGATATCTGTTATGTTAATGTACAAAATAAACCTGATTTAATGTCAACAATCCGAGATTGAAGCGTTTTTTTGCTGACACACGGCTGTGGTGATGAAGTAAAGCTGAAGTGAATGGCTGCAGTTCATGAACATGCACTGTTTTAAACACGTGTTAAACTTGTGAAACTCAATCTTGATCACATCTGATGATGATTGATGACCTTCGCGAACTGAACCGACCTTTTATTCCCGGTTGCTTTGCGCACGTCCTGTCTTGTAGATATGTTATATGCATTACTGCGATGACATGTTAATATGCAGCTGTCAATCAATTCGGTGGGCGGGGGGGACCGCACTACTATGTAAAGTTGCAGTCGGTCTCAAAACCGCTCCAATTGGTCCACCGTTTTTATGCTTTTAAATTGAAAAAAAAAGGACTGGGTGTGTTTATATCACCCCAATAGGACCGTCGATACACTATACCAAAACATTTTTTTTTAAATAGGTGCCCTTTAAATATTTTTGATTATTTTGTTTGATATTTTTCATCAGTTGATACCTAAGTTTCTGAGTTGGGTTAGCCATGAATTACTGGAGAATCATTGATATTGTGAGCATGACTGCTTTTCTTTTTTTCCCCCACAACAATCTTGTTTAAGTAGTGCATATTTATATTAATCGATTAATTGTTTTAGAAGCAATTTTATGTTTTACACACAGATAAATTAGACTGAAGTATTTACAGCATTTTCATTTTCTTTTCGGCTTAGTCCCTTTATTAATCCGGGGTCGCCACAGCGGAATGAACCGCCAACTTATCCAGCATTTGTTTTACGCAGCGGATGCCCTTCCAGCCACAACCCATCTCTGGGAAACACATCCATACATTCTCATTCATACACATACACCACGGACAATTTAGCTTACCCAATTCACCTGTACCGCATGTCTTTGGAAACCGGAGCACCCGGAGGAAACCCACGCAACCACGGGGAGAACATGCAAACTCCACACAGAAATGGCAACTGACCCAGCCGGGGATCGAACCAGCGACCTTCTTGCTGTGAGGCGAACGTGCTACCCACTAGGCCACCGTGGCGCCGTGCATGTTTATATGGTCATTAATTAATTCGACATTTATTATTTCCGACAAGAGTGCTCTTGAATGCAATAAGCTCATAATCATTTAAGGTATAACGTGTTTAAGGTGGTATAGTAGAGCACTAGACAATTGACATTTTTCTCTTTGAAATATATATATTAGCAGCTATACATTGCCGGTACAAGACTCAGGATGTTATAGGAATCTGAATGAACAAGAGTAATAAACAATAACGAATCAAAGAGAATATTCAATCATAGTCTAAAGTAAAATTAAAAGGAAACAAAATAAGCTCATCAATGTTTTATAATAGGAGTCAGATAAAACGAGGATAAACGTATTAATATTCTAAACCCCCTCATACTTAAATTGGAGTCAGATATGAGTTAAATTTGACGTAAATCAACATTGTGCACTGGAAAGACTGAACAGGCAGTGAACCTTCATCCACCAGTAGACACCGCCATTGGACTCACTGGCTGGACCTTACAATGAGCATCTTGTCTGTGGGTGAACTAAATGTTCCTGTGGTATTTGTATGATAAATGCAAATGCAAATGCAAGACTTCTCTAAAGAAATTAATGCAAAATGCAACGTTTTGGCCACTGGAGAGCTTGTGTTAAAGTAAAGACTGTTTAGAGTTTTGTGTCTATAGTTAAAAATGATATCAAGGTTCTAAAATTGGTGACAAAACTATTGTAAAAAACTGACCAGGTGTAAACAGCCCCATAGATTATAGCATCTCTTGTGGGAATATCACCTGAAAAGTGCAGTGAAATGTACAATGTTGTACAGTGAAATGTTGGATTACAAGCCTATTCAGTGGTGCATCTCTAAATTAAATCCCATCTATAACTTGAGCAAAAACACAAATACAAAAGCAAAAAAATATACCAACTCCAACAGGCTTCAATGTAAATGCATAATATATTTAACCTGTTCTGCCTCTGAATTGAAATCTGAGCGCATTTGATCCCCAAAATGAGCTCAATCTACTGGGCTGAGATCCAAGCAGCCATTAGAACAAAAACTTTGCCCACAACACCACCCATCAGGGGAATGTGTTATTAGATTGTGCCAAATATATTTGTTTAGGCTGTAACAGACAGTTATATTGAGCAGCCATGAGCTGGCCTGCTCAGGGAACACTAGCCTCATGTCTTACGATATCCAGAGAGGATTTATTTACTTGACCCACAATACATACACATGTCATGTACTTTATGAATCACCTGGAAGGTGTAAAGAAATCTGCTCTGGAATCGAACACAGGCAAAGTCATTAGGGAATCTGTGTCCGATATGAGGAATGCGATGACATAAAACTAAATCTGACATGCATGTGAACACAGACGTGTAAGTAGTCATGCTGGGAGGGGATATGCTGGAATTTCTTTCTGAGCTTCACACATGAATCAATGTGCATCGATCGCAGCCCTGTCCGCATTTGTCAATGCGCTCATAAATAACTCAGCGTAGTTAAACAGTCCTCCTAGGTGCTATGAAACTTGTTTACTCCGATAGCTTCTCAATAGCTGAAATAAATTTCCAAATGTTCATTGTAATGAAAGTGCTTTGTTTCACTGTTGCCTTCTTAAGACTCATTACAGGTTTATTGCTTTCTTATAGTTCAACTAGAGTCAGACGCGCAAAGAAAGACTGAAATGAGCAGAGATACTTGTTTTTTTATCAACATTAAAGCTTCTGCATTTCTGCCTCAAATAAAGGAACTGCTAACAGCGTGGAGGATCTGCAAATTCTTCGTATTTTGTATTATTTAGTCGCAAACAATGACATAACAGCATCTTTTCTATTCTGTACACAACTCTTGGATTTTGCTCTGTTTTTAGCTCGGTCTCAGATATTTGAATGTATATACTGTATTATATATACATTGTACGGCTGTGCAATTAATCGCAATCGCAAAAAAATCGCGATGTAAGCACATGCAATTTCTAAATCGCAAAGGCTGCAATTTTATCTATTCGTTTATTTTGATTTATTGTTCACGTTCTTGTGCGCATGATTTTAATGTGTTAACCAATCAGAGCTGACGCAGCACACCGGGCAATTACAGCTAAGCCGAGCGGGAGAAAGATGTTAACCAATCAGAGATCACTCTGCGCATGACATGAAGTTGAGCGGGAGAACCGAATAGGTGGTTTTGATTTACGTTTTTTTTTTATTTTTTTTATTGTTTTAGGTTTTTATTTATTGTTCTGACTGGAATTGAGGTTAGTTCATCTTTTTTTTTCATGTTGTCTGTTTTTACGACAATTTATTACAGTTTTGTTTATCAAGCAGTCAGTTCTACTGTGTACAGTATGTTTTGTTATGTTGTCCGTATTTTATGTTGTCCGTTTTAAAGACAATTTTACTACAGTTTTAATTATTAAACTTAATACTATGTTATTTCATTGTAAAAATGTTTTATTTTGCACTTCTTGTTGACTGAATACATTTAGAATGTATGTAGCTTATTTGAAAAACCAAAAACAGTTGCCAAAATTGCAAATAAAATCACAATACTCATTCCAAAAATCACAATATAATTATTTTGTCCATATTGCACAGCCCTAATACATTGTTAGTACCAGGTTAGGCCCTCTTTTGCAATTAGAACTGCCTTGATTGTTTATGGCATTGATTCAATGAGGTGCGAGAGCCATTCCTCAGAGATTTTAATCCATATTGACACAATATTATCACACGGTTGCAGCAGCTTTGTTAGCTGTATATCCATGATGTGAATCTCTCGTTCCAGCACATTCCAAATGTACTCTGTTGGATTGAAATCTGGCTGGCAGCTAGCTAAGCACGGCTGCGCCTGGTCAGTACCAGGATGGGAGACCACATGGGAAAGCTAAGTTGCTACCGGAAGTGGTTTTAGTGAGGCCAACATGGGGCGCTCAACCTGCGGTCTGTGTGGGTCCTCTAGTATAGTGAAGGGACTCTATACTGCTCAGTGAGCGCCGTCTTCCAGATAAGACGTTATACCGAGGTCCCAACTCTCTGTGGTCGTTAAAAATCCCAGGATGTTCTTCAAAAAAGAGTAGGGGTTTAACCCCGACATCCTGGCCAGATCTGCTCATTGGCCTCTGTCCATTATTGCCTCCTAACTATCCCCATATCATAATTGGCTTAATCATAAGCTGGTGTGTGCGGTCTGGTGCAATATGGCTGCTGTCACATAATCCAGGTGGATGCTGGACATTGGTGGTGGATGAGGAGATCCCCCTCCATTGTGTAAAGCGCTTTGAGTGTCTAGAAAAGCACTATATAAATGTAAGTAATTATCATTATTAATTGGTGACTGTGGAGGATATTTGAGTTCATTGTACTGATTTACTTGTTCAAGTGGCCAGTTTTAAATGGTTTGAGATCTGGCATTTTGTTATCCTGCTGGAGGTAGCCAACACAAGTTAAGTACTGTGGTCAGAAAGAATTGGCCATAATCTGCAATAACACTCAATCAGGCTTTGGAGTTTAAGCAATGTTGAGTTAGTACTGAGGATCCAAACTGTGCCAAAAAAATATTCCCCACACCATTAGACCACCAGCAGAATCCTAAATCGTTGATTAAATTAGGATGGACGCAATCTGAGTAACCATTGCCTTTCTATCAGCTGAACCACTCTGGCCATTCTACTCTGACCTCATCAAGACATTTTCACCCATAGAGCTGCCAGTCATTGTATAATCCCTCTTTTTTGACTACTCTCTGTAAACACCAGAGATGGTTGACATGAAAATCCCAAAAGATCAGCAGTTTCTGAAACACTCAGACCAGCCAGTTTTGGCAACAACAACAACTACTATGGCTGTATCCAAAATCCCTCCTTATTAAATAGTGCACTACTTGATGGTGTCCAAAACCATAGTGGATGTTCTAAAGTGCACTCGGCCAATCCCAAAAATCCATAGCAATAAAGAGTATACAACCAAAGTACACTCAATGGCTAGGGAATACCCCGAAAAAGGGCCATGAGAGTTTGCACGCAAAATTAATTTCTACATCTTACCTCAAGATGCTATCCACAGCAGAATCTTATCGATGCACATTTCTAAATAAATTATTGTTTAATTGTTAAAGTAACATTTGCATCCATACCAGAAATCAGCTTACCAAGTGTTCCTGACCAAGAATATATTATCGAATTCAGCGGTGCTCAACCCGGCTCCTGGAGATCTACCTTCCTGCTGAGTTCAGCTCCAACCCTGATCAAACACACCTGAACCAATGAATCAGGGCCTGAACAGCACTAGAAAATTACAGGCAGGTGTGTTTGATATGGGTTGCAACTGAAATCTGCAGGACGGTAGATCTCCAGGAGCAGGGTTGGTCACTCCTGGTCTATTTCATCTGAGGGATTTATCAACCAGCAAAGCACAAACAAACGACATCTTTCCACTCAGTTAGAACTTCAGCAAGTAAACTTGACCACATCATTCTGCCATGTGATTGGCTGATAATTGTGTAAGCAAACAGTCAAACAGGTGTACCAAATAATATGGCTGGTGTGTATCAATTTAATCTCAATTTAATCAATTTAATCTCAACACGTTTAATAAGTGAAGTTTATTTATAAAGTAATTTCGAGAGGATGACGTGCAGGTGATTGCTCGCAGCTGGTCCCGCATTATTCAATTTATGATTCACCAATCAGATGAGTCCTAAGCCACTATATATACCCTAAGATCCATATCACAGCCATCTTCGTTTTGAAGAATCCCCCCTTCCACCCTGCTCCTCCTCCTTTCCTAGATGGGTGGCACGGTGGCCCAGTGGTTAGCACTGTTGCCTCACAGCAAGAACGTCACTGGTTCTAGTCCTTACCAAGCCAGCTGACGTTTCTGTGTGGAGTTTACACGTTCTCCCCGTGCTCATGTGGGTTTCCCCCGGGTTCCCTGGTTTCCTTCCACCGTCCAAAAACATGCAACTTAAGTTAATTGACTAATCCAAATCGGCACCATAGACATGCTCCTAGTAAGTAGTTATCTCTTCATAGCGATCACTATCTGTTCATTAGCTACCCGCAGGGGAGTTCTCGAGATCTACCTGAGCTCAAACTCTCCTCTCGCCTTGCAAATGGGAGGGAGCCCCGGGCTCGAGGATCTAATGAGCTCAGAGCTCTCTCCCGGGACAGCATTCCAAACAAGCTTTATAATCAATCATCAGCTAAGTGTGAACTCTTGAAAAAAAGAATTGAAATGTTATAGTTCAATATTTAGATTCACAAAGGTAATGCACTTTTTTGCTTGGCTTAAGTCGCCTTTCCACTGCACATGACATTTGGACACGACTGTCAGAATACGCCTCCTTGTGGCAGTCACAAAATATTTTTCAGTGTTGTCGGGCACCATGGGGGAGACGCTGACTCTCGCAGTGTCCGAAATAGGAGTGCAAGAGCAAGAGCCTTTATTCTCTGTGTGTTCACCATGGTTGAATGAATGAATTATTAAATTAATACTGAAGCTCATAGGCCACTAAAATGTCTATAATAATATTTTTATTACTCATTTATGAATAGAAATGTTTTTTTTTAATACAGACTTTTTCTGACTCAAAAAAATAACGAAAAAACTCTATTTCTCATCTCGCACGTACGGACCTTCTTGGACAACACTGAAATACATCACTTCCGGTCGGCCGGTCGCAGATGGTCTAGTCGCAGGAGTTTAAATATTTCAACGGATCCGCGGCTCAAATCGGATCCGAATTTCCTGCATACGGAGATGATCGGAACTCCACGCAGCTCCCGGACTACTCCCCATTGGAAATGAATGACTTCCGGCCTGTCGCTTGTCGTTTGTCGTGTGCAGTGGAAAGGCGGCTTCAGTTTCCTTTAGAGGAAAAAAACAATACTGCCCTATGTACGAAATGTACATTTCAAGTAAACTGCACAGATTCCCATACAACGGTGGGGTAGAAGCACCATCAAAGTCACCGTTGACAGCAGCCAAACACTGATTTAATGGTAGTGGACAGAAAATCAAGGTGACTCAGATCCTCCAGCTCATTATCATTCTGCGCAGCACAAAGAGAGTGATTAATGACATCTTTATCTTTTCCACATACCCACTAATTGTTAAATGCAGTATAAATATTTATAGCACATCAATATCAAACTGAACGTTCTCCCAAACGAACGCTAGACATGAAATACTACTGCAGCACTTTCTGATGTGCCTATTCATTTGGCTCCGTTCATGATCCCTACCGATTATGCTGTTCAATGCAAATCTGCAGCATTATGTGCGAATAAGGGGAACTATAATTGCAGTCCCATTGAAACACAGTACTGCATATGCACATGGCCATGTATATGATTAGCATTCTTTAGTCGCTAATAGGACAGCGATTGTATTGACTATGGCTTATTTTATTCAAATGAGGCAATTAAAATGGCAAATATGAAGTGTAGTAATTTACATGAGGTGTGCCGTACTGTATGAAAAACTTCAGTTCCCTCTGGATCATGTTAAATTGCTCTTTCAGCCCCGCCTCCACTTGATAATTGGAATACATATTGTATTAATCATGAAAACAAAAGCGCTAAATTTAGTTACGAGGTCGAAGTCTAGAGGACAATGTTTAAAACAATAGGTTATAGGTTTTTTTCTAGCTAATTTCATCATTCACGCAGACTCTGCAAGCTATGCACAAATACACACACACATGTAGGCCCAAGGGAACGAGGTTAGAAAGACACTTTGGCTGTCAGAGTGGGAAAGCTAATGAAAACAAATGATAACTTGGATTGAACACAGTACATCACAGTGCAAATCTGAGAGAAAAAAGTTAGTGTTTCCAGACAAACAGTGGACTATGCTACTGTATCTACCTTATATTTAACATAAGAGTGGAAATGGCCATTGTAACTATGTGTTGAAAAATCCACACTCATTGACCTCCATTGATTTTTAGCTGTATAAAACTGATAGATAGATAGATAGATAGATAGATAGATAGACAGACAGACAGACAGACAGACAGACAGACAGATAGATAGATAGATAGATTTTTATGCAGCTTGTTGATGCAAACGTGTACTTTCTTATATTATTTATTTTATTTCTTTCTTATTTCTTATATTATTTTCATGAATTGTCATGAACACACTGGTTTGTGGCACAAGTAGGTTTTTACAGCCCTAATTTATCATTCCTAGTCATTTAGTCATGGCCAAAATAGAAATAACTTTTCTGGATTACAAAATATGAACAGGTGAATAAGAAACAACAACAACTAATGTGTCAATGAAATACATTCATTTCATCATATATTTTTTGCAAAAAAAAAAAAGAAGTTTTATTTATAAAAGTTGAAGTTTATTTATTTAGCACATTTCATAGTTGAAGTATAAGAAAATAAAAACAAATGATAAAAAAACAGATAAAAACAGATTAAAATGAGTTAAGACAAGTTATAAAAGAAAGAAAAGGAAAGAAAGACACAATAGTGCGATCTGTCGGACGTAGCACAGTGCTCATTCAGTAAAGGCACAGCTAAACAGATGTGTTTTCAGTCTTGATTTGAATGTGCCTAATGTTGGAGCACATCTGATCATTTCTGGAAGCTGATTCCAGCAGCGAGGGACGTAATAGCTGAAAGCAGATTCACCCTGCTTTGACTGGACTGGAGTTTCTAGTTTATATGATCCTAAAGATCTGAGTGATCTATTAGGTTTGTATTCAGTGAGCATATGTGTAATGTATTGAGCTCCTAGGCCGTTTAGTGATTTATAGACAAGTAGTAATACTTTAAAATCTATTCTGAATGTAACTGGGAGCCAGTGTAAAGATCTGAGGACAGGTGTGATGTGCTCTGATTTCCTGGTTCTGGTCTAAATTCTGGCCGCAGCGTTCTGAATGAGCTGCAAATGTCTGACTGTCTTTTTGGGAAGGCCAGTGAGGAGGCCATTACAGTAATCCACCCTGCTGCTGATAAAAGCATGAACAAGTTTCTCTAAGTCTTCACTGGAAACAAAGCATCTTATTCTTGCAATGTTTCTCACCTTGAGAACCTCATCCTTCCAGCCACAACCCATCTCTGGGTAACTTACTCTTTTATACACACTGTAAAAAGTGATTGGTTACTGTATTTAAAAGAGTGAGCAAACCCAACAAAATTTTTACAATTATGCACTTAGTTCATTTACTTCATTTTACGGCAATGGGTTTACTCACTTTTTTAAGTAAAGTCATTTAATTGATTAAAAAGCATTGAGTTTACTCACTTTTCTGAGTAAATCGAACTAATTGCTTTAAAAGCATTGGGTTTACTTACGTTTTTAAAAGTAAAGTCAACCAATCACTTTTTTACAGTGTATTTTATTAAGGATAGGTAGATTTATATAAAAAAAAGACAATGGAACATTATTTCACCCATATTTCTAAGTGAAGTTTGTTTACAAACTAATTTCGAGAGGATCACGTGCTTATGATTTACCACGACTGGCTGCACATTATCTAATCACGATCTCCCAATCATATGATTCCCCTTCTACTATAAATAACCACAGATCCAATCCACAGTTATCTTCGTATGGAAGAAAACCCTCCTTTCCTCCCCCTTCTCCTCCTATTCTTAGATCGGGCGGCACGGCGGCTCAGTGGCTAGCACTGTTGCCCCACAGCACGAACACCGCCAGTCCTGGTCCTCGCCAGGCTGGTGGGTGTTTCTGTGTGGAGTTTGTATATTCTCCCCGTGTCCGCGTGGGTTTCCCCCGGGCCCTCCGGTTTCCTCCCACCATCCAAAGATATACATAATTCATAACAGATTAAACAATTCAGGCACTTGTCTTACTCCCTTCCTCCTCGGGTGTTTCCCTTAGCTGCTGCAGATGGGAGTTTGAGAGCTACCTAAGCTCAAGCTCCCCTCTCGCTCTACGAACAGGAGGGAGCCCTGGGCTTGAGGATCCCTTGAGCTCAGGGCTCTCTCCTGGGACAGCATGCCAAACAAGCTTATATCAAATCATCAGCTAAGTGTGAACTCTTGAAAAGTAACTTATTGAAACATTAAAGTAGACCCTTGCATTTAATATGATTTCTATCTACTTTACATCTATCTACATAAAGAAACTTTTGTAAATGTAATTTGATGCAAGCACTACATTTAGAAACTTTATCCTTGACCCATGCACAATAACATTCTTTAATAAATTTTTTGGTGTCTGTATAATAAGCAGGTTTATCTTAGTTAAATCAAAACGTTTGATACATGAAATTAACTTAAATATAATGTACTGGTCAAAATGTATTGTATTAAAAATAATTAAAATTTGATGTGGTAGTGTGATGTGGCAGTAGTAGTAGTTGGTGTAGTACAGGTAATTATTATTATTATTATTATTATTATGGTAGCTATTGTCAGTTATTACTGTTGTCCTTTTTTACTGTCATTATTACTATCATTGTTATTACTCTTTACCACTTATTGACTTTTTTATTTTATTTTTTTCCCCTCTCTATCTGATATATTTATCTGTTATTTGCATAATTTATTGACTGTTATACATGTTGTCTATGTATATATGTATATATTTTTCCTTATGTATGTAATCTGACTTTCCACCTGGTTACTTTTCCATGTACAAACACACACACACACACACACACACACACACACACACACACACACACA
>CAIGQQ010032152.1:254161-281642 GCA_903798035.1 Danio albolineatus
GTAAAGTAAAGTAAAGTAAAGTAAAGTAAAGTAAAGTAAAGTAAAGTGAAATGAAATGTTGTGCCCAGTAGGTTTTGGAAGGCTACTCTCCAAAAACCTGATAGAGCTTGAGAGGTACTGCAAGGAGGAATGGGCAAAAATTCCCAAAGACAGGTGTGCCAAGCTTGTGGCATCATATTCAAAAAGGCTTGAGGCTGTAATTGCTGCTAAAGGAGCATCAACAAAGTATTGAGCAAAGGCTGTGAATACCTATGTACATGTAATTTTTCAGGTTTTTTATTTTTAATAAATTTGCAACAATTTCAAAAATCTTTTTTCACATTGTCATTATGGGGTGTTGTGTGTAGAATTTTAAGGAAATAAATGAATTTAATCCAGTTTGCAATAAGGCTGTAACAAAAAACTTTATACCACTATATACTAGCAGGCACTGACATTCTATACCAAATTTTACAAAAGGCATTATTTAACATTTAACTGACCTGTCGATCATGACAGTGGTCTCCACAACCATCCTCTTCCTCAGATGTGCGTCCATGATCTTCCTCATTGGATACAGTTGCAGACACAGGACAAACAGGAAATGGTTCAGTGTAGGCACTGAAAATAAATGAACACACAAGAAACAGAGAGTCAGTATGATATATTGCAGTAGTAAATTCGTTAATGAAAATGACTTGTCATAAACAGAAACTTAATAGATCTGCTGTGTCAGTAACATGACTGGTTATTTTTAGTCGCTTTGACCACATTTTAGTCTTGTCTTTTATCATCAATAATACCACACCGTTCATTAGTTCAAATATTTCAGTCCCATTACTAGCCTGAGGATCAGTCAGTTTTCTGTTTGTGTCAAGCTTTAGCCAGCAAACATTTTTTGACATTATTATTATTGATAAAATGAACACTGACTATGTTTACATGGACATCAGTAATCTAATTTGTTTGTCTTAATCTGGATAAGACAATAATATATGAGTGTTGACATGAGTTGCTTTTGAATGTTCCTTTTATGATCCCGTTTTAAATGTTATAGCACATAGATCGATTAATGTCATAGGGCCCTATCATAACACTGGCGAAATAAAGCGCAAGACGTGTTTGCCCCAACGTGTTGCTATTTTCAGACCAGTGCAACCTTAATTTTCCCATTTTCCCCCACATTTTTTAAATTGCAAATCCATTTGTGCCACTTTGTGGACTTATGGGTGTTCGGGTCTAGAAAAGAGCTGTTGGCGCGTTGCTATTTTGAGAAACTAAAATAGATTGTGCAATAGACCACCTGAAAGCAGGTCTAAAGTCCAGCGCAGAGTGCGTTAGTTGTGCCCCTCGCTTGCACGATGCTTAATACACACAGGATGTACAGCAATACGCAATTATCTTTACAAATAAAGAATTATAGGATTAAAATAATAGAAAAATGATTATTTTCCACATAAATATAAAAACCACTGCCTCCATGCCTTCTTCATCTCGAAGGTTTATTTTTTTGTTTATTCATGACAATTTGCTTTTGTATAATGTTATTATTAGTAGTAGTATTATTTATAATATGCATATTTATATTCATTTTATTAAAAACAAGCTTAGATTAGTCCACCTGTCAGGTTTTGGACCATATGAGGCATAGCTTGTGTGTTTGGATATAACTTCATTATTGTTTATTTATCCGTTTGCTGGAAATAATAATAATTTTGAAACAAATCTTTGCGCTTAACAAACAAAATTGATTATGTAGGCTAATGGATGTCTTCATTGGCGTGTACAACATCGTTTCCTTATCCACGAAGGAGAGAAAGAGAAAGTAAAAATGCCGAATGAAGGAGGCTCGTTCTTTATCCTCGCGCTGCAGATGCTCTGTTCAACTGTTTTCCCGCTAGTGAAACGTTTGTCATGTAAATAGCAAATGCACCGAGACGCAACTGACTCTTAAAGGGAATGGGAGATGAGATTCTGATTGGTTTATTCTCAAAACACATCCATAACTCATTAAGAGAATAAGCACAACCCTGTTAGACCATGCACTGTGGCCAGAGCGTATTTTCCTGTCCTTAAAATAGAAAAAAGGGATTTGGACACGCCCTAATGCTTTTGCGCCCTGCGATTTAGACTTTTTTTTTTTTGTCTGAATTGTTAAAATAGAGCCCATTGCGTTACTGGGGTATCCACGTTTCTTCCAGAGTTTCATGCAATTTCAGGTGTCTCATTTTTTATATTTAAACTTAAACTGCATTTTGACAGTTTCACTGTCATGCAGGAACATTTCATTCATGCCCCTGTGACAAACTGAGGTATTGATGAGTGTATGAAGTTAGGACTGGTAGAAGAGCATTGTTTAAAGAGCCCCTATTATGGGTTTTCGAAAATGAGCTTGCATACAAAGTATAACACAGCTCTAAGTGAAGTAAAATGTCCAGCTAAGGCTTAAATCTGAAAGTGCACAGTGTTTAAAACCATTGATTCATCTATAAAAGAGTCGACTCATAGTTCCTCAAACAAATCGTCGTGCTTACGAGTCTTTAGCCGTTTCGGCCTGACGTGAACACAACACATAAGCCCGCCCATTTGTGCGTGCGCAGCCCTGGGAGATTCGAAACCTCCAACCCCGCCCACAAACAACAGCGGCCGAGCAAAGGTTGCCAGGTTGGGCGGTTTTAAATTTGATTGTGCAGGTAAAAACCTTTTGGACTGGAATCAGTCAGCTACATCTGGCAACACAGAGAAGAGCACTGTCCTCAGCTGGATATTTTTGGAAGTGTGCAGATGAACCAGAGATGAGACTGTGAAGAGACAGTGGTTAAGGTTTATTTCTGCAGAAATGCCTCAGCATTATAGCCCAGCCTTGTGCTGTGTTCCCTCTGAGGAGTGCTTCTGAAATCTACACGCTTACAACGGAGGATTCGTCGACCATTTGTTAACGCAAGGATCAGAAAAGATGTATGCAGGGGCGGACTGGCCTAAGGGAGCACCGGGACATTTCACAGTGGCCTGATGGTGAATCTGGCCTGCTTTCCAACAAGTAGTAAGTGCGATTAAAACGGTTGCCTCTTTGTTTTTTTTTTCTAGCTTATAAATGATGCATTTAATTGTGTTTTGTAACTTGTAACCGCTTGTAGTATGTCTGGTGAACTTGTATTCTCATATCGTGTCTAAAAACACATTGTAAACATGACGCATGCTGCTTTGTTTACGGATTAAAATGCTTTGTGAGCTGCGTTTCACTGCTGTTTGTCGTTGCTATGGCTACATCAGCTCTCCTACACAAGTGCGGCGGTCCTGTTTCATAATGGTTCAGCTTTTGCCGCTGTGTGCATTAATACTGCATGTGTGTCACTGTTTTTACTTCTGGTTAAGAATAGAGTGATATGCTGGGAGACCGGGGGGTTAGTTTCAGGGTGAGGTGTCTGAAATACGGGCAACTCCCGGAAAAAACGAGAGTTGGCAGATATGATCACGCACACACTATGACTAATTCAATATTGATAAGCCGTGGTGGGCATTCTCTCACGCTGAATGATGTCGACCAATCGCAACAGACTGGGTCATCTGTCCAATCAGCGCAGTTTAGCATCGCGCTAAGGAGGGGTTTTGGAACAAATGAATCGCTGAATGATTCATATAGGAGTCACTGGGATAATAAGGTAAAAATAAATGCAAATTATAAGACAATGAAACTGTTTTTTGACCATGCATGCATATTAGCCTGCTGTTGGAGACCCCCAAAACTAAAATATGACCCTTTTTAATGTATAATAGGGGCTTTTTAAAAGAAATTTGATACCACACGCTGAATGAAAAAAAAAAAAACCTCATCATTTCATCATGCTGGTGTCTGTGGTCTTTTACTGCCTCGGTAGGGGCAGAGAATAGTGTCAAACAGCCATCTGTGTATGGAATATCCAGTCACAAAATGTTGCAAAGTCCTACATGACAGTAATAGTTTGATTAAGGTGTTTACATGTCTGTACTGCACTTCAACAATGCGATTAAAATCAGCATACTCCACGTCTTAATTCAATCATCAAAAATCGCTGTTTACATGGCAGACTCTCAATCAAAGTATTGTCTTAATCGAATTAAAATTGTATTGGTGTCCATGTAAACATACTCATTTATCTAATGCAATGGTTGCTTTTGGCTTAAAGGTTTTTAACACAACATTTAACTTGGGTTACCACATTTTTTAACTTTTAACTCTAAATTGAGATTTGCACCAATTTTAACCAAACCGCTACGATCTGAAAGCTGCATTAGGCAAAGCACCCAATTTCTCCATATCGAAAACTATGTCTCAAAACAGCAAGTTTTGTATTAGAGGGCACTTTGGTGTCCAGCCGAGCAGAAATTACCCTCTGCCAAGGAGAAACAAATTCCCCCTCTTCATTTAAACAAGACCTGGTGAGAATAATTTGTTTTTTTCCTCCCCTGCTCGTCCTTACAGTAGTAACACGGATGGCTGGGGCCAGATTGTGAGGACGTTTACGGTTAGTCATGAAGGGCTGGCTTGGTGATCCTGCGGTGAGCACTTAAAGCAAAAAAACGAATATACAACCCTGAGGATATGCAAATATTCCCAATGAAGCAGCTTATATATTGTGAAGGGGACATTAAGATACACTTACACTTATCTAGAGCTGTCTTCAAAAATCTCTTTGCATAAAAAAAAAAAATGTAGTGTGTGTGTGCATATTTTCATAAGGTTGTAATACTACTCAATGGCAGAGTTCTTTTTCCAAAGCACATACACACGGTGTTTGAAGGGGGATGTGGAAATTGCTCATAAGCAGCTGAACTGGGTGACAGTTCATTTCGAAGACCCAGATGAAGCATGTAGGAGCCTTCTGGCAGAACGTCACTACAATCTTCAGTGATCTCACCAGCTGAGGACTCCATTTTCACTGAAAGCGGCACGTGAGCTAGCATGAGACAAAACAAGCCGCTTCTTTATCTGAAAAACCTTCATATAAATGCACTCTGGCATTGCCCATATGTTGCTCTCCAATATCATCAAATAAAATGAAAACATTCTTCTACAAATGCATCTGGATTTCAAATTGAATTATGTGTTTTGCAACGTGGATTGTCACAACAGAATGACATGATGTTTTCTGTATACCTGTTTAAATAATACAAAAATGTCTAATGAATAGAAATAAAATATAGCAATTGTATGAATAAAATATTATAAACAAAAACGGAACTGTAAAATGTAACATAACATAATTTAACAAATAAAAAAAAGGCATTGGTGAATTCTTATCATCTCACTGTAGAAAATCTGTTGAATTTGCCATTGGCCAAAAGTGACAATTTGCACAGTCCTCTTGACATTTCAACATTAGCATTTATGAGAAGCAATTATGTACTTCTTTAAGCTGTTAGGTTTAAGGTACCCATGAGCTAAATTTACTGCTGAAAATTACACTGAGAGTGCAATGATTTCCTATAACGCACCTATATGTCCTACTGCCTGACGCTTCCCTGAGGCTTGTTATATGTAATTCAATTGATTTAAACTCTTGATAATAAAATATACATTAGAAACCCGAGTCTTTCTCTGTGTGAATTGGTGTAATAGTGCTATTATAGAAGATAAGCATCGCTGAGATGACGTCATTACCAGACTTCATTTAGCAAAACGTATTTGAATGCAGATGAGGAGAGAGTGACGAGCGGCGCGTGAGCTGGTTTACTCGAGACATGACCATTTTTGCTTGGGTTTTAGTTTGATGGCGTTAATATTAAGAACATTTTACAAGGGGGATTGATTTTCATTTTGTCATCTTTTCGAATTGTGTTAACTCCTGTAATTCACATATGGAGCTACTGTAAAAGATCATTATTTTTTTAACAGGGTGTGCTAAAATATGTTAACAATATGTTATACTTTCAACTTTATTTAACGCTGTTTGAGAATGAAAAAATAGATCTGCAAAATTAGGACTCATTCACAAGCAATGCATTTTTCCTATGCTATCTCACCACAATTACTAACCTTTTTGAGGTAGTGACTAATTTGTATTAAAGGGCCATGAAACACCAAAACACATTTTTTGAGCTGTTGACAGTCATATATGTGTCCCATGCTGCTATAAACACTATTATGACACATATAATTGACTAAAAAGTGAAAATTGGTTGTTTTTGCGTTATTTCAAGCAAATTCGTTCTTCCGGTTTGAAACGAATTTTTGAAGCTGCGTCACGCCGATGAGATCCTTGCGTATATTCCAGCGTGGAGAGTGGACGTCTGTACCGGCCAGCACGTTTTGACGTCTCTGAATGTTCGGCATTTATTCATGAGATAGACTTGGTTCAAACCAACCAGAGCGCTCTATTGTGTAATCGGCGCAGCTTCATTAATATTCATGATCGCTTCGAAGATTGTACCTTACAGCAGTTGCGGAAGACGCATCAAGCGCGAGTGATTTACATGCTAAGTCAATGCAAAGGCGCGAGGAGGCATCCTGCAACACGATACGCGTGAATGGCGCCGTGCGTTTGACGCGCTTAACGCCGCAATTCGCGCGAATCGCTTCAGTTTGAAAATGAAATTAAAGTGAGCTTCAGCGGACGTTCGCGCCGCGTTAACCAATCAGGAGCTTGCTCTTGTGGGGGTGTGATTATGACGTAGCGCCTGTTGTTATTGTCCTGAGGGAAAACTCGGCTCGGCTCAGTCAGAAGCACCGCTGAAAGCTTCCATCATCCAGGTACAGTTTCTGGAGGAGTTTATGAACTCACAGAGCTCTGTGCACCTCTGAAATAATCTAATGGACTATCAGCCTTCATCAGTAGACTATCAGTGGAATATCAGCCTTCATAAAGCACATAAAACAGTTATTCTCTCTATAAATCCCCTGTTAGCCATTTAGCAATAAAGCTACAGTCACCAAGCCAAAGACAGAAGCCCTGTCCATCACGCGAATCCGAAAATAAAGAGAAAGTGCCGTTAAAGTCAACAAATTAATAATTTGGCAAATAATTCGATTACTGATGTCCATGTAAACACAGTCTGTGTGAAAAGGAGCGCGTGCACAAATGGAAACTCCCATTTTTATGCAAAACCTTTCCTCTTTCCCCGACACTCCTACCTAAACAGAGCTGGACACGCCCACTTTACTGAGCTTTTCCAAACTAGAGGTGTGAAAACACCATGCTGAGACTGGGGGGGTTTCGTGGCCCTTTAATATGCACCTGAGCATTGCATTTTTTTTAGATGACGTGTCAAATTAAAAGAATTTCAACTTTTACATACATCGCCACTCATTAGTGTCAGTTCCCAAGCAGTGGACCAATCAGAACTTGGAGCCATGGCAAACTTCACAAGTTTCTGTTTACAGGCACTCAGTGTCAGTCTTATGCAAACATTCCTGAGTCCTTACAAAGCACACACACCCTAGTTTTTGATAGCTGAATCCGGCACAAAATCAACGAGTTGTAAACTTTTTGCGATCCTGCAGAATTCTTAATTAAACACAAAATAATCACAAAAAACTTAAATAATCTCAAAACATCTACTTCCGAACAATATAATCACATTATATTTATTTCAGTTTGCAATTAATTGTTTTACATGACTTACAGACGATGTATACGCAGCGCACATGATGTACTTGAGTGTCTCTCGAAAAATGAAGTCTCAACTGCGCCCTCACAATGCTGTGCAGTAAGCAGACGCCTATTGAAGAGCAAGTGATTTACATGTGAAGGCATTGCAAAGATGCTATTAGACATGCTGTTGCGCAAAAACTCTTTCCCTGCAGTTGATGAGAGAAAACGCTTCCCTGCGACGAGTTTTACGGCAATCCGTGTTTTCGGTGTACAGTATTACTGACCATAACCAACATTATGCAAAAGATTTTGTGCTTTTTACATAACCTTTAGGCGCCACGGTGGCCTAGTGGATAGCACGTTCGCCTCACAGCAAGAAGGTCGCTGGTTCGATCCCGGGCTGGGCCAGTTGGCATTTCTGTGTGGAGTTTGCATGTTCTCCCCGTGGTTGCATGGGTTTCCTCCGGGTGCTCCGGTTTCCCCCACAGTCCAAAGACATGCGGTACAGGTGAATTGGGTAAGCTAAATTGTCCGTAGTGTATGTGTGTGTGAATGAGAATGTATGGATGTGTTTCCCAGAGATGGGTTGCAGCTGGAAGGGCATCCGCTGTGTAAAACAAATGCCGGATAAGTTGGCGGTTCATTCCGCTGTGGCGACCCCGGATTAATAAAGGGACTAAGCCGAAAAGAAAATGAATGAATGAATGAATTTACATAACCTTTTGCAGATTCTTGTCACTGTGCTCTGAAAAAATGATCATTAGTAGATTAAACTGAAAATATGTTAAAAATATTTTAAATGCCATTGTTTTGTTTGTCCCCCCATAATGGCCGAGGCACAAGCTCCACCCTAATCTGATCTAATTTACAAACTGCCCATAACACTATTATATGTAACTTTACACCATGACTGTACAATTGTCAATCCAATCATATTTATGTCATCATATCCATCTGTAAAATATGTTGTTTTTTTGGCAGTAGAGTACATACATCTATACCTAATGTAAACATAATATATATAATATGTCCATAGTAAGTACATCTGTATATTATATTTTATAATGCTTGTATAAACTTAGTAGTTATCAACTCACAATTTTTATATGCATGATACTACCTATAACAGTATATTGTAACATATGTATATATCATATATCTTTGTTTGACATACTGCTTATATTTGCAATCTTGTTAGGTGCTAACTGCATTTTGTTACCCTGTACTCCATGACAATAAAGTTGAATCTAATAAAACTAATCTAATCTATAGAAATATATTTTTACAGCATGGTATAATATGAATGAATGAGTGAATGAGGCGTCAGTGCACAGTCAGCTCACCAGACACCTCACTATAGACAGAGAGTGGGCTGATGGAGGGAATTCAACCAAAACCCTACTCTTTTACCAGAAAAGTGATTTTGAGGGGCACAAAAAGCCAATGCCAAAAACTAGCACTGAGGAAAACCAACTACTTTTTCACCACACAGCCTCCAGGCGACCACCTTGTATGTAAACACTGTTTGAGTACTCTTTCTCACTGATGAAATCTTCTACCAATTCAGGTTTCAGCAGATTCAGCTAAAACCAGCAGCTAAACTAAAACTAACCCTTAAATACCACTCCTGTCTTCTGAGTCAGAAACTTGGTTTCAAGAGTTCACACTTAGCTGATGATTGATTATAAAGCTTGTTTGGCATGCTGTCCTGGGAGAGAGCCCTGAGCTCATAAGATCCTCGAGTCCAGGGCTCCCTCCTGTTCATAAGGCGAGAGGGGAGTTTGAGCTCAGGTAGATCTCGAGAACTCCCCTGTGAGTAGCTAATAAACAGATAGTGATCGCTATGAAAAGATAACTACTAACTAAGAGCATGTCTATGGTGCCGATTTGTATTAGTCCATTAACTTAAGTTGCATGTTTTTGGACGGTGGGAGGAAACCGGAGAACCCGGGGGAAACCCACGTGAGCACGGGGAGAACGTGCAAACTCCACACAGAAACATCAGCTGGCTTGGTAAGGACTAGAACCAGTGATGTTCTTGCTGTGAGGCAACAGTGCTAACCACTGGGCCACCGTGCCACCCATCTAGGAAGGAGGAGGAGTAGGGGTGGAAGGGGGGATTCTTCAAAATGAAGATGGCTGTGATATGGAACTTAGGGGTATATATAGTGGCTTAGGACTCATCTGATTGGTGAATCATAAATTGGATAATGCGGGACCAGCTGCGAGCAATCATCTGCACGTGATCCTCTCGAAATTAGTTTATAAATAAACTTCACTTAATCTAATCCAAAAGACAGTGCTTTCTACAGTATAGTGATCCAGTGACTATATAACGGGGCATTATAGCCGACATTCTGGAGATTTTAATAAAGTAATATGGCTTGATTAAGTAATATGGATGTGGAAAACTCATCTGAGGTATTTTTCAGGTAAAATTTCAAAGACACATTCAGGGGACACCTGAGACTTACATCTTGGAAAAAAATAGCAAGTTTCAACAAAACTCTTTCTCTCTGAAAGCCTCAGAGTTCTCTGAATGGCCAGTGGAGCTAGTTCTTTATGATGGACAAACCCCTCAAGCATGAGACAACAAATTATTATCCATTACCATTAGGGCTGTGCAATTAATGGCAAAGGCTGCAATTTCATCTATCAATTTATTTAGATTTTTGTTCAGGTTCTTGTGCGCATGATTTTAATGTGTTAACCAATCAGAGCTGACGCAGCACACCAGGAAATTACAGCTAAGCTAAGCAGGAGAAAGATGTTAACAAATCAGAGCTCACTCCGCGCATGACGAAGTTGAGCGGGAGAAGTGAAAAGGTGCTTTTGATTTACGTTAGTTTTTATTTATTGTTATGACTGGAATTGAGGTTAGTTCATCTTTATTTTTTCATGTCGTCTGTTTTTCAGACAATTTATTACAGTTTTGTTTATCAAGCAGTTAGTACTACTGTGTACAGTATGTTTTTAACTAGAGTTGAGGTTAGTTAATCTTAGCTTATTTTATGTTGTCTGTTTTGAAGACAATTTTACTACAGTTTTGTTTATTAAACTTAATACTGTGTTATTTCATTGTGAAATGTTCAATGTGAAAACTTCTTGTGCACTGAATACATTTAGAATGTGTGTACGCAGCTTGTTGGAAAAGCAAAAACAGTTGCTGAAAAAAAATAAAAATAAAAAAATCGCAATTTGATTATTTTGTCCATACTGCACAGCCCTAATTACTATAATCAAGAGCCTCCACAAAAAATGGGGACAATACTATAATTCACACTTCACAATAGGTGTGTGTAGAAGTAATTTCTAGACTTGGATTGTTGTGTTTCAGCAGGTCCCAATTCCTTGACATTTATATACATTACACCAGTGGTGTAAATTAACTAATTACAAATAAGTAACTAATTACAAATACTCAAATTACTGTAATTGAGTAGTTTTTCTCAGGATTTGTAATTTACTAAGTAGTTTTAAAAATGTGTACTTTTACTTTCCCTTGAGTACATTTTTAGTGCTGTATTGGTACTTTTACTCCACTTTACTTTAACCTGCAGTCACTACTTTATTTATTCTTTTCTATGGGCACTGGTAAAATCCGTCCTGTGATTCCTGTCCAATCGAATCGCACAAAGAAGGTAAAAATCGAATCATAATGACCTACATTGGTCTTTGGAAGCATTAAAAGTGTCCAAGAAGATGTTCAAAATCCTTACTCACATTGACCCATAGACTGTGTAGATGCATGACACTGATGAGAAGATGACGGATGTTTACTGTGTGATGACTGAAAGGGCCTTAAACACCCAGCAGGCAAAAGACTTCAATAAGACGTCAGGTTGACATTGTACCTTAATGTTGTAACCAACATCAGGCTGATGTCCAATATCCAACCTAAAATCAGCCAAATATCAACGTCTAATGATGTTACAGCTTGACGTTGTGTGGGCATTACCACTATGACGCCTATCAGATGTTGGATTTTGGTCGCCATACCGGACCAATAAATGTCAGTATTTGACATCAATATGACGTTGGTTTAAGATGTTGGCTCGTCTTTTTATCAAAACCTTAAATCAACCAAATATCAACGTCATTTCACGTCATTATTGGACATCAAAATAACGTTGTCCTTACACGCTGACTGGACATTAAACTCTGGTTACCTGAAATCACAACCTAAATCTAACCTATTATTAACATCCTATGGCGTTGTGTGCCTGCTGGGTAATAACTAGGCCCACACGGAATCTGCGCGCGCATATTTCTGCAGATTTTTAGCCTATCATTGATTCTGTTTATTTACTGGTGTGAATGTGTGTAAATGTATATTTATTCAGTTTTCAAATTAATTTCAGTAAAAATATTGATTAATATGAAAATATTCTTATGATTTATTTACAATACAGTTTGTAAAGTACCATTTTCTGTCTTTTAGTAGAGATTTTATATGAGAGACTTGCTTTGTTTACCAAATAAAGTAGATCTAATTGGATTCGCATTGTAAACATGTTATGATGTTCCTAAAATCATTCCGCATAAATCCGCAGATTTTTAACAAAATACTAGCAAAAAATGTCCGCAGATTCTGTCTGGCCCTAGTAATAACTAAACGCACTACAGAATGTTACGTTTACACACATCCACAAATGACATGTAAATGAATCAGCTTTTGACAGTGTAATACTCACTACTCACTATTCTTGAGTACTTTTGAAAGGGCTACTTTTTACTCATACTTTGAGTAAAATTTACAACAGATTTACTCTACTCGCACTAAATTTTTAGGCAAGTAATGGTACTTTTACTTGAGTATGATTTTTATGTAGGGCGCCACGGTGGTGCGTGAGTAGCACGTTCGCCTCACAGCAAGAAGGTCGCTGGTTCGATCCCCGGTTGGGGCAGGTCCCGGTTGGGCCAGTTGGCATTTCTGTGTGGAGTTTGCATGTTCATCTCCGTGGTTGCGTGGGTTTCCTCCGGGTGCTCCGGTTTCCCCCACAGTCCAAAGACATGCGGTACAGGTGAATTGGGTAAGCTAAATTGTCCATAGTGTATGTGTGTGAATGAGAATGTATGAATGTGTTTCCCAGAGATGGGTTGTGGCTGGAAGGGCATCCGCTGCGTAAAAAACAAATGCCGGATAAGTTGGCGGTTCATTCCGCTGTGGCGACCCCGGATTAATAAAGGGACTAAGCCGAAAAGAAAATGAATGAATGAATGATTTTTATGTACTCTTTCCACCACTGCATTACACACTAAAGATAAAGGAAAAGGTCTTTAAAATCCAAACATTCAGTTTTCTGACATATATCTGTGGCTTTTTACTTTGTAAATATTATTCAAGTCAAACACGGGCCCCTGCCTTTACTGTAATATTAGAAAAGACATGGAGAAAGCTGGGAACGATGACAACAACAACATCTTTGTGGTAGCCTTGCTTTCCTGATTGCCACACCTCGCCTTGTTGTTTAGGTCGCAGGGGAGTCTGCGAGATCGGTATTGCCTGTCTCCACCCCATCCCACTGACCCTGTCCCCTCGCCCTTGTCCTGCATTTCCTGTAAACAGCAGAACGGAGGCTCATTGGCTGGGTGCGTCCTCTCTTGGGATAACCTGGCAATGACCTGAGAGCCGGACTGGACCCAGCCAAAGCCAGGCTGGGCACACACCCATCACTGTGAGCATCAAAAACATTCAGAACATGTAAGACAGACTTCTTTTCTCCCAGTGCTCTATATGGAGGCTTATATCTTTAGAGAAAACAAGTCACACCATGTCAAAATGATACTGAGACATTCATAGATCAGAACTTTGAGACATTC
This sequence comes from Danio albolineatus, assembly GCA_903798035.1. Taxonomy (NCBI): domain Eukaryota; kingdom Metazoa; phylum Chordata; class Actinopteri; order Cypriniformes; family Danionidae; genus Danio; species Danio albolineatus. Next base: position 267,535 of record CAIGQQ010032152.1, read on the forward strand.
ACTTTTTATACAATTTTATTAAGAAATAAAGTAAAAAATAGGTAGTGTCACATCCTATCAGTCTAACTTTATAGTAATATAGTAACTTTAACTTTATAGTATAGTAATAATGACTACGTCAGATGCGTAAATTTTTGATGTTAGCGTTTGTTACTCTGTAACTGTTACTAACAACCTACAAGAGTTGACCTTGCATCCATGAATGCTGTTTCTACTAATCTATAAGTGGGGTTTATTTATAAACTAATTTCGAGAGGATCACATGCTTATGATTGAACACAGCTGGTACCTCATCAGCTCAGCATATTGCACCAATCAGACGAATCCTGACACACTATAAATTACCAGAACTTTCTACTCCGGTCATCTTCGTCTTGAAGAATCCCCCCCTTCAACCCTAACTCCTCCCCTTCTCTTATAGGGCGGCACGGTGGCCCAGTGGTTAGCACTGTTGCCTCACAGCAAGAACGCCGATGGTTCAGCCCCTCCCTGTGCCAGTCGACATTTCTGTGTGGAGTTTGCATGTTCTCCCCGTGTTCGCGTGGGTTTTTCCCCGGGTCCTCCGGTTTCCTCCCACCGTCCAAAAACATACTACATAAGTAAATTGACTACTTTTAAATAGCATCTTAAGGCAACTCTAGTCAGATATATCTCAGCACGTTCACAAGCGGGGGGAGTTCTCGAGACTCACCTGAGCTCAAACTCTCCTTTCGCCCTTTAAATGGGAGGGAGCCCCGGGCTCAAGGATATTCTGAGCTCAGGGCTCTCTTCTGGGACAGCATGCCAAATACGCTTTATAATCAATCTTCAGCTAAGTGTGAACTCTTAAAATATATAATAAATCTGTATATAAAATTCTCTAATATAAAAGATCTACATCAGTGGTTTTTAAGCTTTTTTCACCAAGTACCACCTCAGAAAACAATTGTCTCTCCAAGTACCACCATAATAACCATGGTATTGAAGTACAGTAGCATAGTAGGCCTAATTCAGCAGCTACAGCACTGCACAGTTCGAAAACGAGGCAGATTCATTCTTCTAATTGAGAATATTTATTATTGTCAGCCACTTAAATAAAAGGTTTAGCCTATTAAAATCAATTTACTGATCACATTGGTGTTATCGTACACATCAAAGGGTTAAAAGTGGGTTCATATTTTATTTTAATTAATCAGAGATTCCTCTGCGTACCACTAGAAGGAAGCTTGTGTACCACTAGTGGTACACATACCACAGTTTGAGAACCACTGCTCTACATATTATAAGTAAATCTGTCATTTGACACTCCTCCAACTCAGAAACTCTGAGGTTGAAGAAAATGTTGAGTTTCCCACTCATAACAATGACTTTGTGGTGATGTTTACGTCCATTCTACTTGTAAAAACAATTTATCTAAGATGACTTAAACACACCTTAAGTAACTGAATTGTTAATTAATCATTTTTTTTTCACTATTAGTGGAGATGGAGTTGACAAACATTGTTGAGAGGTGCACATACTCATGTTTTCCTTCTTTTTAAAGACCAACCCTGCTCAGGTTTTTGGTCACATCACCACCTTGGGAGTGCCGTATTTTCTAATTATTAAATGTCCAAAGCCAATTCTTCTTCATGCCTCCTTCATTGATGGACATCCAGCATTCTCTAGCCTCCGGCACCTAGACTGCAGCTCTGCACAAAAAGTTTGGCCAGAGGAGAAACGATCATGCCCAAATAAGCCTGGTCTCTCTCAAGCTTTTTTCCTTCACTTTCGCCAATTGGTGAAGTTTCTTGCCACTGTAGCCACTGGATGGAAAGCAAATGGATTAAACTAAAATTAACTGAACTGAACTGAACTAAACATCAATCACAGAGTCAATTTACTAGAATTTCTGTTAAGCTGCTCTGACACAATCTGCGTTGTCTAAGCCAGTGGTTCTCAACTGGTTTGGCCACGGGACCCACATTTTTACATGGTCATCAAGTCGCGACCCAATTTTTTAGGAACTATAATTTTAGATATTACAATTAATTTGTTTCTTAACATACACAAGTAGTGACAGATAAATCATGAGAAAATCACAAAGACTTACAAATAAACAATATTTTATTGCTGACATTTAACAAAATGTATTAAATTATAGAAATATTACAAAATAAAAACGATAAATACTGTAAACAGCGGTTAGGGTAGAGAAATGTTCAGTTGCCGAACTAAACTGAACTGTTGTCGCGCGCGCATTTCAAAATAAAAGTCCGGTATAAGCAAAATAAATTATTATTATCTCTTTTTTTTTGGACCACACACTCCGCGACCCACTAAAAATGTTCCCAATAGTGGGTCGCGACCCACCAGTTGAGAAGCACTGTTCTAAGCGATATAGATATAAAGATTAATTATATAAATACTTTCCATTTTCAGGGTTAAGAGTTAATACTGAACTATAGTAACTATTTTTATGTATAAACAGCTCAATGTTTGGCTGAAGGACTTTTTTCATCTTTCCTCAATCAAGCTACCTGCTTTCCTTTGGGGCCAGCAATGAGTACAAAATGTTTTTTTCTGATTGGCTTGGCCATGAAAAATATTCTTTTCTTTATGCATCTGCAATAAATCACAGTCCTGCCACACTTTCCCCATCCTCCAAAAGGCTATGTCAATTTTTCTCTGAAAGCGATCAAAATACAACAAACAAAAACAGACAGAGCATCAGCAGTGACGGAGGATCCTCCTGGGACACAGAGTGGCTAATGGTGCAGACACATAGGCCCATTTGCAAACATGCAACGCTGTTAGATTGCACAGCAGCACAATGAGTCAATAATGTCAGCTGAAAAAGAGCCCTGGCTCTCACATCATCTCGTGAATAATGGAGGATGCTCAAAAAGCGAGGCATATTGGCCAGGGGTAATACACAAATTTAGTAACAACTTGCAACATACCAGCACTCAAAGTAAAGCAATAAATATATATTGGCAAAAGCTAAACATATAGACTTTAGTAAAAGATCTAAATGGTTGAGTAAAGAATAATTTTCACATTAAACATGACATTCAACCAAAAAGACCTATTATTATTGAGATATTTCTCTAGAAATATCCTAAATCATTTTATTTATCTTCATTTATGTGGTTTATTCTGTATAAATGCATCAAATCTGCACTAAACTGTAAGCTTTATTTTAAGACTGCATGTTTAATCTGTAATATGTGAAATCTGCACTGTCAGTTGGGCTTTATTTTTAGACAGTACAATGTGTTTAATATGTAATCTACATACCCAAGTGAAATGAGTCATTCGAAAATATGATTTCTTCTCATAATGAATAGAATTAAACTAACTTCTTTTAGCCCTCAAATAACACACGAACAGTACAATGCATGTAAGTGATAAACAATGGCGAGACTAACAACAATACAAGCAATTCTGAAAATTTCCCTTGTGTTTTCTCTGAAAATCTGATTAAAAAGCTACCCGGAGGCCACTTGAACAGTCAGGGTCTTTGACTACACTGGAGGTAATCGAGCAGAGGCTTCTAATGATGACTCAAGGGTGGTAAAGTGGAAGCAGAGAGGCTACATGGTCAGAAAAAGGTCAGAAAGTCATCTGTCTTTAAATCTTTCTAAATCCTCGAATCTCAAAAGCCCAATAAAGGAAGCACACTTTGGGAATTTAGTTTAATAACACTACATGCTACCAAAATGCTCACCCAGAGGACAGAAAACTCTCTGTGGTTTTCTCATCTATTCCCCTCCACTCAACTGCATCGGGCTGTGAGAGCATCGCAATAAAGGTAAAAAATAGCCTCAACGTTTAATCCACTTTCTTTCTATGCTATTTGTATTGTAGAACCATTGCTTTGTATTCTTTCTCACAGACATAGGGTACTCAAACAAATGTACCATCAAATCCTGTAAATGAGCAAATCACATAAGCTACCCTGGAAGAGTAGTTCATCTCTTCGAATCATGAAACTCAAAGCCACAGGCTGCTTCGCTCCTGTTTGACAAGTGAGCTTGTACCACTATACACCACTTTATACAATAGTTAGTGGTTTGCTTCTATTATCAATTGCAGATCAAAATAAAAAACACAGTCTATCACAATTGTGAGTGTGATATTGCTGAACTATTGATGAACATCGACAGCTTTATCTGCACAAGAATTTGTGAATACTGCGTTTATACATTTGGTAACGCTTTCTTTTACGACCCGCAAAGTACCGCGTAAGTACAGTGAAATAACAGTGTACTTTTCTGTACGTATAGTAAAAGTATAATGAAGGTACGTGTAGGTATAAGGGAACGAACTGTAATGCTTGGGTAATAAGGGGGTTACAACCAGATATGCAATACAAAAAGTACCGCGTAAGTATATTGATTTTACAATGTACTTTTCTATAAAGTGCAAAGGAACAAACTGGTAATGTTTGGGTAATAAGGGGGTAACAACCAGATATGTAATGCTTGGGTAATAAGGGGGTTACAACCAGATATGCAACACGCAAAGTACCGCGTAAATATATTGATTTTACAGAGTACTTTTCTATAAAGTGCAAAGGAACAAACCATAATGTTTGCTTAATAAGAGGGTAACAATAAGATATTTAACGTGCAAAGGACCACGTAAGTATGTTGCATTCATGGTGTACTTTTCTTTAAATATTGTATACATATAAAGAATGATGCAAGGTTGGTAACAACCTAATGCAACCTGCAAACACCTGCATAAGCACATTAATAATAGTGCCCTTATTCAGTGCTTGGGTTTTGAATGGGGTGCTTAGTAAATAAAAGGTTTACCCTTTTAAATAAAAAGGTTTACCCTTTAACTACAGGGAACAAGGAGGGAACGATGCTTCACTTTGTTTTACAACCCGCAAATGCTGTATTTACTCTATAACTACAGGGTATAAGGAGGGAACAACGCTTCGCTTTAATTTACAACCCACAAATGCTGTATTTACCTTATAACTACAGGGAACAAGGAGAGAACAATGCTTCGCTTTATTTTACAACCCGCAAATGCTGTATTTACCCTATAACTACAGGGAACAAGGGTGGAACAATGCTTCGCTTTAATTTACAACCCACAAATGCTCTATTTACCCTATAACTACAGGGAACAAGGAGAGAACAATGCTTCACTTTAATTTACAACCCACAAATGCTGTATTTACCCTATAACTACAGGGAACAAGGAGAGAACAATGCTTCGCTTTATTTTACAACCCGCAAATGCTGTATCTACCCTATAACTACAGGGAACAAGGAGAGAACAATGCTTCGCTTTAATTTAAAACCCACAAATGCTGTATTTACCCTATAACTACAGGGAACAAGGAGGGAACAATGCTTCGCTTTAATTTACAACCCGCAAATGCTGTATTTACCCTATAACTACAGGGAACAAGGAGAGAAGAAGCTGGATTTCAATGCACAAGTGTTTATTTGAACAATAAGAACAGAGAAAACTACATCAGCATTTTTAATTGATTGAAGGCCAAATTGCACACTACATTTTTCTATAAAAACATCAGCAATAGTTTCACTGAAATGCAACAGTTGGTCGCAAAAGTACATTGTAAAATCAATACACTTATATCAATATACTTACCATACTTTGCGTGTTGCATATCTGGTTGTTACCCCCTTATTACCCAAGCATTACATATCTGGTTGTTACCCCCTTATTACCCAAACATTACCCGTTTGTTCCTTTGCACTTTATAGAAAAGTACACTGTAAAATCAATATACTTACGCGGTACTTTGCGTGTTGCATATCTGGTTGTAACCCCCTTATTACCCAAGCATTACAGTTTGTTCCCTTATACCTACACGTATGTTCATTATCTTTATACTATACGTACAGAAAAGTACACCGTTATTTCACTGTACTTACGCGGTAAAGAAAGCGTTACCATACATTTTTCTATTATTTATTCCGCAATGCAGTCTAGAAAATCTGAAACACTTAAACAAGTCTTGTTTATTCATCCAGGAAGATTACAGAAAGTGTTCTGAGACAGAGAGAGGTGCAAGCCGAGCTATCAGAGTGGCCAAACACTTGCCTAATTCCCTGTGAACATTGTTTTGGCCAGCACTTCCTCCAGACTTGTGTGATGGTATTGCCATTGTGTTCAGAGAAAGGGGTTTCAGCATTCGAAAGTTTAACCCTCTAGACAATCAACAATGTTACAGTCTGATGACTTATACAGAAACAAATCTATCTAATATAGTTTAAGATATTTTTTTTATCTGACTTACAATTAATGTGGAAGACAGTCTAAGCATTTACTTGTAGAAAACAGTGACTTTACCTTTCAGTGTCTTGCTCTCGAGTGGTGAACTTGTTTTCAATTCCTGCAAAGCTATTCATATCCACATAGCCATCGTTCTCATTGGCAGGTGCTGCTGTCCTATTGTGGTCATCAAAGAACTCTGTAATAGTGACTGCCCGTGTAGGCCGCCCATGTGGAATCTGGATATTCTCATAGTCAGAACTCATTGCTGGAATGTTTTCATAGTCAGACGTATCTGCGCTTGGGAAGGAGATAGAGCGAGGCTTAGTGAGGGGTAAGGGCATGAAGGGGGGTCGAGTGCGGTCCTCAAAGGACTCCACTCTGGATATACCTCTGTTGCTAAAATTCTTGGGTGCACCTTGCCTCCTTTGCCTCTCTTTGTAAAGCAGAAATGTGGTGGGTATTTCTGAGTTACGCTGAGGCTTTCCTGCATGGGACTGAAGCTGTGGGGAGCCACTTGTGCTCCTTCGATCGAGCTCCAACACTCTAATGGGCCCGTGATGGCTAGACTCAGACGATGACCGGGAGGAGCGGACACTGCCATCACCCCGGGGTTTGCTTTCTGATTTTTTCCTAAATTTTAAAGCCAAAAAGCGTTTAAATGAAGTCTTCTTCTTTTTGGGGTTGTCAGGAGACTCATGTTGGATTAGAAGTGATGGAGAGCTTTTTGTAACAGGCCTCTTAGTTATGTAAGCTAACTCAAAGGGAGGCGGAATATCGACTAGAGATGTAGGTGTTGACACGCCGCTGGAGGACTGGTGACTTCTTTGAGAAAAGCTTCCAGAGGAAGTAATGACACAAGGCAAAGAAAGTGTGTCATCTTTTCTTTGTAGTCTGTATTCCTCTCTAGGAGATTTCTCACCCTCAAAGTGCCCTGAGAGCTGCAAATCTCTGCCCTCAACTGAGAGTGACCGAGGAGAAAGAAGAAAACGCCTCGGTTTCAATGAGGGAATAATTCTGTTGGCTTCTGTTTCATCTGAAGGCTTTGGATGTGGATCTCCATTCTGGTCCAAGGCCACAGTGTAGTAGTCGTGAGACTGGTACTCAGTGCCCGTCTCCTCAGGCACAGTCTCAGGAACATATCCAGGTACTTTCCCAGAGAGTGAGCGAGATCTCGTCACAATGCTCTTCCTGTCCAGTGAGATAAAGTTCTCGCCCTCCGAGTCGAAGCCTGCCTCCTCGTAAATGTGTTCGTCACTTTCTGTGTCAGAGTCCTCAAAGAAAGGCACGATATGGCAGTCCAACTCTTCAATGTCCTCTTCAAATGCTTCTGTTGTGTGGGCAAAAACTACACGGTTTGTCAGTTCTGGAGTTCTGCCTAAATCCAGGTCAGCAGGAACAGTGATGTTGCAAAGTCTAAGACGTGGCTGGCAGCTGTTCCTCTGACTCAAAAGATCATGTCGTCGTGTAGCTGACCGTTCTCTTACACTCTTGCCCTTGGTTTTCCTCTCCATGTTTATTGGTTCATCTTCATCTCCTATCTCAACGTAATCTTCTGACGAAACACACTCCACCTGGTGATCATCACCTTCATGATCTTCAATATCAGCATAGTCATCTACCTCTTCACTTTTATCCATTTCTTGAAGCTCAGAAGCAGGTAGAGAGACACCATTTTCTAATTTTGTTTGTTCCTCCTCTAAATCTTCCACATCTTCCGATGACACATAGTAAGGCTCTTGGTTTGATGTTCCCTCTGTTGTGTTCTCAGAGTCCATTGGTTTTTCATTGCTCGACTCTTCATCAGTGCATCTTGCTTCTGGATCAGCAGTGCACGTCAAATCACTTGGCACCACCTCAATGACAGAGTAGGGCTCAAATGCATCTTCTGTCTCCTCTGCAAACCTGAAGCGTCCAGATGGGTCTTTGGTAGCCCGTTCAGCCTGCCAAGTATTGTTGTCATCCAATGTGCCAATAATATCATAAGGGTATTCCTCACATAGTGAGGGTTGACTGCAGTTTGTGGCCTTTGAAGAAAGTCCAGTCCCATCTTCTTCAGCTTCATGATGGACACAGTTTGCACCTGCTCCAGTGCCCTCTTTGTACTGACCATTGGTGAACTGAAAACTGTCAAATGGTGGCTCCTCAATCTCCTCATAAGGACTTTGAGATTCACCTGCTTTAGTCGATGTATCATTCTCAGAACATGCACTGGTGTCTTCAAGTACATTATAAATATCTTCTCTGCTCTCAGCTGGCTTAATATCATCAGTGTCTTTGCTGTGGTCCTCATCTGCTGAATCAAGACGTTCTTCAACAGCTTCCGATAAACTTAATGTTGTTGCATGCTGTATTCCAGTGACATTTTTATCTTCATCCTCCCCTATTGTTTCATCCACTGCCATTTGCAATTCTTCCTTTATTTCATCATAGCAAGTAGTGTCATAGTTTACAGCGAACTTTATGTCAGATAAGTCATTCTCCGCTTGATCATCAGTACAGTTTTCTCTGGATGCATCTGATTCATCCTGTGCAACATCTGACTCATTATCTTGCTTCAATTCCAGTCTGTCAGAGGATGTTATGTCCCCATTGCCCACAATGCTATGGCTCACCTCTGAAGCCAGCCTTGGTTTGGGTGCCACAGGAGGTTTAGGACCTCGGGTGGAAGGACAAGGCCTTGACATCAGGGTGGAGCACACAGTTATAGTCAAATGGCTTTGTCTTTGGTTGAGAAGTTTGGAATTGCCTCTAAAAATCTGCAAACAGAAAGAGAAAACATTACATTTGAGCAATTCCATGCAAATGTCAACCTTGCCATGAAGAAAATTAAGTTGTCACCAAAATAGCAAAATCCTTTTACATTTTTTGTATAGGCTTGTATTAGGGCTGTGCAATATGGACAAAATTATCATATTGCGATTTTTGGAACAAATATTGCGATTGCGATTTTATTTGCGATTTTGGCAACTGTTTTTGCTTTTATAAACGCGCTACATACACACATTCTAAATGTATTCAGTCCACAAGAAGTGAAAAACAAAACATTTCACAACAAAATAACATAGTATTAAGTTTAATAAATAAAACTGTAGTAAAATTGTCTTTAAAACAGACAAACATAAAATAATTAAGATTAACTAACCTCAGCTGTAGTTAAACACATACTGTACACAGTAGGACTAACTGCTTGATGAACACAACTGTAATAAATTGTCTTAAAAACAGACAACATGGAAAAATAAAGATCAACTAACCTCAATTCCAGTCATAACAATAAATAAAAACTAACGTAAATCAAAACCACCTATTCGGTTCTCCCGCTCAACTTCGTTGTGCGCGGAGTGATCTCTGATTGGTTAACATCTTTCTCCCGCTCAGCTTAGCTGTAATTGCCCAGTGTGCTCTGATTGTGTGTGTGTCAGCTCTGATTGGTTAACATACTGTATTAAAATCATGCCCACAAAAACGTGAACAAAAATCAAAATAAATTAATAAATAAAATTGCAGCCTTTGCGATTTAGAAATCGCATGTGCTTAAATCGTGATTTTTTTTAGCGATTGCGATTAATTGCACAACCCTAGCTTGTATTTTTTACAGTACTGTAGAAATACTCAAAAATGTCTCTGTGAGTGTTCTCAAACAATTATATTTGATTTACCAAAGTCACACAAGTGGCAGTTTCACATCTGTCACATCCATAACAGAGGTTTTCCTCATTAATACAAAAAAATTAAAATAAAATAAAAATCAATCACTTTTGTTCTACAGAGAGCCAACTCTTTAGATTAGATTTCTATTGGGTTGAGCAGTTTAATTCACAAAATTTCTACAAACTATTTTGTGTTCTCTAAACTTGCAAACTAGTTTGGTCACATGCATAACACATGTTTCTTTTCCTAATTTAAAATATAAAAAAATGTTTACAGATTGATATTTTTCTGATTCCACAATTCTTTGGGTGTTTACTGCAAATGTCACATCCAAAACGCTGATATTGCTCATTTTCTGATGCCTTTGCAATATAAATAAGTGAACTGCCAAACTGACAACATGCCATTATGACCTCAGCTGCTATGTTAAAACAGCATATTGATTGATCTATATTGACTAATTGATGAATTGCAACCTCTGAACTTAAAACATAATGAAGTGATTATATGCTCACTCCATTCATGCTGAGCATCATTTGCATATATTTCAACTAATAAGATCATAACAACAAACTCTGAAATGCATCTTCTCAAAAAGAGTTAACCTGAAAACCATTTTTGGTGAAGCACACCCTTTCTCTCAACAAAACTCATACACCCCTTGTCTTTTCCTGTTATTTGCTACCTGCCTTGACGCACGTCCTATTAAACTCACCGTGCACTTGGTGTTCACCCTGCTAAGATGTTGCTTCCTGACACGACTAATTAACTATTCCAGCAGACTCTCCTGGAAGGACTGCGGACAGGAAGTGCAAAGGGGAAGGACATTAACAGTGCACCCTGTCTCCTCCATGAACCCCTCCCCTTATTTTCTACAAGAGTGCAGTTTTTCACAACACAAATACACTTCCTTCTCGTCAGTCCTCCCATGATTCAGTCTCAAGTGATAAATCCCACCCCTCACAACCCCCCAGACTGATCTTTTTTTTTTTTTTTGGAAAAAGGTCGTTTCAGTGCGTTAAAGAACAATAAAAAGAGAAACATCAACATCCCAACTAAGGTCCCCTTGGCAAAATAACAGGATATGAATTATGCAACAAGAATTCACTTAAAACAAATGGTTACACACAATGGGAGGAATAAAAGGAGAAACAAACTCTTCACTGTGCAAAGCCATCAGTGCAATCTCTGATGTGGGCTGTAAATTGTCACCCAATTTTGTTTGCAAATTTAGTCCCAGATGAGAGTGAACAGGACAAACTGAAAGTATAAACATAATTCACAAAAACATTCCTACACAAGGATATAAAACCTGCTTTGTTTTGACACTGAAGGGACAAAATCTTGATCTTAATAAGATAAAAGTTTATACCTAGTACAAAATTCTAAAATGTTTTTAAAATAAGAAACAGAATTACAGGTTAGAGGATACTTGTGAGAGGGACAGAATTAGCCTATTAAGATTATCAAAAAATACATTGGTAACACTTTATAATAACTACACGCTATGAATCATCTATTAGGCATTAGCAAATAGTGAATTCATTATCTGTTAAGCATTAACTCCACATTAATAGGCGTTAGTAAGCAGTTTGAAGCTACAAACACTCTATTCTTGACTTATAGATAGATTTATAATGTGCTTAATTGTTCTACTTTCATAATTTGTTACTGATTAATTTTTCATGACTACATTAGCTATCGCATTATTTACAAACCATTTGTATTTAAGAGTAGTTGGTGGTTTTTAAGTTAGAAAACGATTAATAATCTATTAAAATGAACATTTATATACTGTATTCTTTAATCATATAGTAATGGTCACTATGCATGTTAACAAATGCTTTATTAACTCAACTTCATTCAGTTTTGTGACCTGATCTAAAGTGAGGACTGTTCATGCTTTATAAATCCCTTATAAATGACAATTAAAGGTTTAATATCAAATAAACAACACATCTTTGCAATCCTATCTAAAAAATACAATTACTGTAAAGTTTAAACATTCCAGAATAACAGGAGTGTCAAAATACAGCATAAAATTGAATAAAAAAACATTAAAATTTAACAACATATTATGATACAACATTTTAAAGTATAGCGATGTTTAAACTGTACAGTCATTTTATTTTAGATAAAAAACAACTATTCTTAAATAACTGGTTTGTTAATAATGCGATGCTTAATTTAGTAATGAAAAATTAATCCTTTACAAAGTATGTAAACACAATTATTAAGCACACTATAAATGTACTTATAAGTTAAGAATAGAGCATTTGTAGCTGCAGGTATAAACTGCTTACCAACGTTTATTATTGTGGAGTTAATGCTTAAAAGATAATGAATTCACTATTTGCTAATGCTTAATAGATGATTCATAGCGTGTAGTTATTATAAAGTGTTACCAATACATTCAGCATCACTATGTCGTTTTGAGGAAGACCGTGGCACAATATACTGGTGATTAATACAATGTCAAAATATAGTTTATTAAAATGTCAAAACAATGTCAATGTAGGATGAAAACAATCAATTCATACGTCAGAAACTTTTTCCCACCATAATGCACGAATACAAAAATACTCAATATTCCCTATCGACCTTACTGGCAAGCTCCTGTTGATTTTCTTTAAGTTCATACGTTCGAACGATCATTTATACTAATTGAACAAAGTTAGATCATGACTATTTGCTTTCATACCTGTGTTCATTATCGGATGTCATCCACCACGGCATCTGAAATACTTCCACATTATCCCTTGATATTCCGCCGAAGTAATAGTAAATCCAGATGTGACGTCAACTTACTCCAGCGACATTTGTCATAAAGCATGTGAAGTAAACAGTAAACACTTCATCTCTTATTCGACAACGAGACTTCACAAATTATGTTTTTTGCCGACTGTTGCTGCAGGTCCCTTCAGATCCGCGCGCTTCCCGCCTGAAGGAATGAGAGATGCGCGCGCGCTCCGGTCTGCGCGCGGAGACTGAAGGTGTTTTCCGAGCGCTTCCTGAGGAGGTACAGTCTCCCTCACGGGAATACAAGGATCGATGACCAAAACCACAGAGGAAAAACATCTAAAACCAATAACCATCAGTGGCGTGTGGCACTTTCACGGACTGATCCATTAATGTCACAAGATGGTACGTTTCAATGTCCATTTCAAAGGATCCTTTTCAAGATATCTTGAACTAACAGTAGGAAAGAACTCGAAAATTCTATTTAGACCACATTTTTACAATTATGTTTTTCAGTTTAGTTGTATAATTCTACAAAAGGTGACTTAAATCATTAGCAGATTCACGATTTGTAAAAGTAATTTTACAATTTAATTTTCCAGATTAATATTGTGCAGTCAGATTGTTGGTACCTCTCAAAAACTGATTCCTGTGATTTGTATTTGGGTAAACAACTGTTCCTAAAAACAGGTTCTAGAGAAACACTAAATGCTTTTTGCCAGGCTTCCTTTCTGCTCATCTGCTGCATGATTGGAGGAAAGCAGCTCTTTAAAAACCTCTCTTCATAACAGGAAACTGCTATCCCTCTTTCCTGCACAACAGGCAACGCTTCCTTAGCAACAAATGAACAAAGGTGCTGCTGTTAACTCTGCTGGGGACTCGCGCATTCAAGATTTAGACTGAAATTTTCCTAATGGAAATCCAAACTGATAGGACACCACTAATCAGTGAGTATTTATAGATGAAAACAGTTCTTATTAATAAACCACGCTGGGGACGCCCGGATGAATCACCATTTTTATAGTTATATAGTCCTGATTCACTTGGTGCCCTGTGCCAGGATAACACAGCCACATAGAAAATAAATACAAATACACACACACACACACACACAGGGAGTACACGTTCGCCTCACAGTAAGAAGGTCGCTGGTTCGAGCCTCGGCTGGGTCAGTTGGCATTTCTGTGTGGAGTTTTTATGTTCTCCCCGTGTTCGTGTGGGTTTGCTAAAGTTTCCCCCACAAGTCTAAAGACATGTGGTACAGGTGAATTGGGTTGGCTAAATACTCCATGAGTGTGAATGAGTGTGTATGGATGTTTCCCAGAGATGGGTTGCAGCTAGAAGGGCATCCGCTGGAAACAAAAGCTGGATAAGTTGGCGGTTCATTCCGCTGTGGCGAGGATTAATAAAGGGACTAAGCTGAAAAGAAAATGAATTAATGAATGAACACACACACACACACACACACACACACACACACACACACACACACA
>CAIGQQ010032152.1:281652-301842 GCA_903798035.1 Danio albolineatus
ACACACACACACACACACACACACACACACACACACACACACACACAGAGAGAGAGAGAGAGAGAGAGAGAGAGATGCATATACTACCTGGCTTAAAAATGCTGATCTAATGGACTCTAAAATATGTTAATTAACAGTTGCTCATAGCTTGCGGTTAATTATGCTTTTGAATTAGGGTACCAATGAGTTTTTATTGTATGGATTTATGTAATGTGATTATATAAAATGATGTATATAACAGTAATAAATGTAAAACACATCAATCACAAGCTACTGTCAACTGTTAATTAACAGATAATCGGTTTCAGTATACTGTATATGATTATCACTGTCGCCTCTCAGCAAGAAGGTTGCTGGGTCAGTTGGCATTTCTGTGTGGAGTTTGCATGTTCTCCCTGTGTTCATGTGGATTTTCATCCGGGTGCTCCGGTTTCCCCCACAGTCCAAAGACATGCGGTATAGGTGAATAGAATAAACTAAATTGGCCGCAGTTTATGTGTGTGAATGTAAGAGTGTATGGGTGGTTCCCAGTACTGGGTTGCAGCTGGAAGGGCATCCGCTGTGTAAAACATATGCAGGATAAATTGGCGGTTCATTCCGCTGTGGCGACCCCTGATGAATCAGTGCATTAAGTCAAAGAAAAATGAATGAATTATTATTATTATTATTATTATTATTATTATTATTATTATTATTATTATTATTATTATTATTATTATTATTATTATTATGTTTGTCATTTCTACTGTTATGCACCAAAACAACTGCAATTTACCTTCACAGATTGTGATGCATTTGTCATTTAAAAAAAACGGTCTGCAAATAGATGTGACTTGATCAGGACATAGATTTATGAAAGGATCATTTCCTCTAGATTTTTAGAAACACTTCTTGTTAAAACGTGTGCAGTTTAATTATCAAACCTACTATTTTGTCTAGAACTTTCCTTCAGTTTTCGTTAAATGGTCTTGATATTTTTGACACAACATCTGGACTAGCAACAGTATGAAATTGCCTTTGATTAAAATTCAAATAATTTTAAGCATACCATAGTCTACTCACAATTGTGTTCACTCAGCTTTCATTGCCTACCCATTACACCAAGCCGTCCATTCAGACAAATATTTTCAATAGATGCCACCCCCCAAATCAGATATCCTCTGACAGAGCCTTTGTTGAAGCCTAATGAACACCCAAGAAAACCCCCAGCTGAGCCGCAGCAGTTCTGTGTTCAAGGGCAGACAACAGTCCTGAAACTCAGGAGAGAAAACTGTCAGCCACCTGGGGCTTCATGTTGACAGCTTATCACCAGCCAAACCCTCAAACATTAGGCAGCCAACTCTGTAGGATATATTATGTATGTATATATATATATATATATATATATATATAACTCCATATGACTCAAATCGTCTGTCTCCCTTTCCCTCTACCTGTCTACAATCTGAAGATCAGATGAAGACTACAAACAATAGGACAGCAGTGCTGAGACGCAGGAGTGTAGCACATGGGAATAAACCATATGTTCAGTCTGTTTCACACTTCAATAACATGACTGCCTGCACTATTAAAGGCTGAGATCACCCAGAAAAGAAAAGTTTTGTCATTTAATCACACTAATGTCATCTAAAACCATCTTTGGGACAAAAATGAATTATATTGAATTTTAAAAAGTACTAAAAACTCAGATCCTAATAAATAAATAAGAAACTAAATCCATATGAACTGAGCTTTTCATTCCAAGTTTACTGAATAGCCGTGGCATATAATTATATTATATTTTAATTAAATTTTATTTAGGATTTCATGCACATAAAATTTCAACAGTGAATATAAGATCAATATGATCCATGCATGAAAATGACCTTAACTGACTCATGCAAATGCTCAAATGTACAGCACTCTAATAAAGAAAAATCCATAAAATAACATGATACTGGCAGCTCATTTCCCCAGTTTTTAAAGTGTAATGCATAACCAACCAAGACAATATATATAGTTGAAGTCAGAATTATTAGCCCCCCTGAATTATTAGCCCCCTGTTTATTTGTTTCCCCAATTTCTGTTTAACAGAGAGATTTTTTCAACACATTTCTAAACACAATATTTTAATATCTCATCTCTAATAACTGATTTATCTTTGCCATGATGACAGTAAATAATATTTTACTAGATATTTTTCAAGAGACTTCTATACAGCTTAAAGTGACATTTAAAGGCTTAACTAGGTTAATTATGTTAACTAGGCAGGTTAGGGTAATTAGGCAAGTTATTGTATAACAATGGTTTGTTCTGTACACTATCGAAAAAAAATATAGCTTAAAGGGGCGAATAATTTTTACCTTAAATGGTCTTTAAAAAATTAAAAGCTGCTTTTATTCTAGCCAAAATAAAATAAGACTTTCCCAAGGAGAAATAATATTATAAGACATACTGTGAAATTTTCCTTGCTCTGTTGAACATAATTTAAGAAATATTTAAAAATGAAAAATAAAATCAAAGGGGGGCTAATAATTCTGACTCCAACTGCATGTAACCCACCTGCATAGTACTTCGCTATCTGCCCTCCGTTACACTCACCTCCCTAAACCTCACTCCTATCCCGAACGAGCCATCACGTGTAACCCACCGGTCCTACTGCACCCAGCTCTCACTGAGCTAGGATCAAACCAGCGATTCTTCACATGAGTGTCGGTTGCTCTAACAAGGAAGCTAAAGACCATGGCCTCCAACGTATGTCACTAGAGCACCATTAGAGGTCAGAGGAGTGCGGTGTACCTGCATAGCACTTCGCTATCTGGCCTCCGTTACATATAATTTAAAACTAATCAAAATGTTCAACTGCAAAGTTGTAACCAAATCCCATAATGCAATTTTGCATTAATGTTTATATGAGAATACAATTTAAAAAAAAACGCTGTATCGCCATGCATTATAAAGTGCTGTGCTTCCGCTACATTCATCCTTCCATGGTGGGGCGCCACACCAAATTTCATCCCGTCAGGGCTACATTACTGCTTCTCTTTCAAAACATTCAGTCGTCCGTCTTTGTTGTTTTTTTAATAGCGGGTTATAATCACACCAAAACGTATTAAAAGGCACCTTTATGATCCGTGATCATAGAGTTAACCAGGTGATCAATGGCTAGAAATTGCAACACGTGGAAAAGGAGGAAAGTTTTTGTTATAAGGTTTGAAAAAACCTGATGGATGAGTGTATTAAAGCCAAAAGAGGCCATGGCAAAAGTGGAGACCCAGGTACACAATTACGGAATATGTTTTTCCACCATTCAGGTTTAACACTAATGTATATATTACGATTGAATTTAAAACAATTTAATAGTTACAAAACCATAATTAAGGTACAAATTATGTCTTTGATAACTGGAAAGGAATATTTTAACCTGTCGGTTTACAACATGATGGGCTGCGGCTGGAAGGGCATCCGCTGCGTAAAAAAATGCTGGATAAGTTGGCGGTTCATTCCACTGTGGCGACCCCGGATTAATAAAGGGACTAAGCCGACAAGAAAATGAATGAATAAATGAACTTGAAAAACAATCGGGATAAAAATCGTGAATTGTGATTTCCACAGAAATAATCGTGATATGATATTTTTTCCATATCGCCCAATCCTAACATAGATTAAACCCCTCGTGGATTTTTAAATCTATTTTATGAACATTTTGAGTCTTTGGAGCTTGGCTGTGAAAATGAAAACACAGAAATATCAGATTTGATATAAAATATGTAATTTTTTTGTAAACAAATTGTTTCTGGATCTGAAATAAGACAATAAAAGAAACAAATTTATTGTTGTTTTTAATCTACATGCTGGCTTTGCAAATGGACATCAGCATCTTGTATTAAGAACTTGACAAGAGTAAACACTATAAAATAATTGTTTTTGTAGTCTTGACCCCTCACAAGACCAATATTTACAACTGCTACAGCATCACGTGAGTTCTCACAGGAAGCATTGTTATTCCTGTAAACTGTCCCAACTGCTCGAATGACAACATTTAACAGAAACCTGAATGTTTTCCTCAATAATGCGGTATATGTTTTTCAGTCTTTATCAGATTAGGCTGTATATATTTTTGAAACCTTCCTGTGGTCAGTTTCTATACTGTCTCTCTTCTTTTGTTCATTAATGGCCAACCGCTGCCAAAGATAGCACACGGCTGGCATTTTGCTGAGCTAATTGCATCTCTTACTGGAAAGTATACTATGGCACTAAATTTGACCTTTTTTGCGTTTTATCAGACAAATGTGTTTTCTTCTGTGGGTACGGGTGCAAAGCAAGCATGTTTGTTGGCATTATAATTGAAGCAGAGGCCGAAAGAACAGTTCTGAGATAAATAACCCTGCAGATGTGGTCTATATGCACAGGATGAAAACATGTTTTTAGACAAATATTTCTGACCGCACAGATCGCGCAGAGCACTGTGCCCCTCCACCTGGACAGCTGCATTATGGCACATGCTTGAGATAAGAGGAAAAACATGTCAGAAACCAGCGTTTTACTCATAAACACACACACAAGCATTCAGAGAACTGACCCAAACAGGAAACTGATTGGGAAAGAAGGTCAATGACTTTTTTCCCCGAGCTCGCATGAGTCTCTCGTCACCCTTCTCATAACACCTGCCTTTAAAAGAACACACTGAATGTTTCTATATTCTGACAAGCTGAAAAAAGATGATTATTGTTGTACTGAAAAAGGTACATTCGGACAGTGTAAAATGCCAAATGTTTTCACAGAAGGAAGCATTGTTGCATAATTACATTTACAGAGATATTGTGAAAAAATGGCTTAGGCTGTGCAAAATCATGAAATGTGAACAGTATTTCAAACATACACACTAACAGAATGTTGTTTTAATCTAAATTTGGGTAACACAGGGATTATTACAGCCAAAAACACTGGGTTGCTTCCAGAGGTAGGTAGAGTATCCAAAAAGTACTTGCGGAAATTTTTACTCAATTAAGTAAAAGTAGCAATCTTAAAAGTTACTTGAGTAAGAGTAAAAAAGTAGCTGATGAAAAAATTACTCAAGTAAATATTTACTAGTCACTTTTCATCATCATATATATACAGTTAACGTCAGAATTATTAGCCCCCTTTGAATTTTTTTTTTTTTTTTTTTTTAATATTTTCCAAATGATGTTTAACAGAGCAAGGAAATATCTGATATTTCTGAGCATAGTATATCTGATAATATTAATATAGAAAGTATTATTTGTTTTATTTCAGCTAGAATAAAAGCAGTTTTTAATGTTTTTAAAACCATTTTAAGGTCAATATTATTAGTCCCCTAAAGCAATACATTTTCTTTTGATTGTCTACAAAACAAACCATTAATGATTTGCCTAATTACCCTAACTTGCAAATTAACCTACTGTACTATTGTACTGTCATCAAGGCAAAGATATATATAAATATCAACACCAATTTTATGTTTAAAATGTTTTAATGTTATATTTTAATGCTTAACAATGTGAATGACTTATTTGTGCAGGCCATGGCTAATAAGTCATTCCTTTAAATCGCAGTTTCTTTAGTTATCCCATCCCATTAATAAGGTTCAAATTGGGATCATTTTGACATTTACCACTATGTATTATTTCAGGTTGGAGCTGTAGTTCATGTTTGAGTTGCAATGTCAGTTCAATGTACAGCACGCCTCGCATTATCAAGATTATTATTCTTGTTGACATCTTCGAGTGACTACCCACGTTTATACCCACCTCTGGTTGCTTCATATTTCACATATATACAATAATGCTGGGTTGTTGATAACTGCTAAAAAATTTTTATAATTTTACGGTTTATTACATTAAAAAACGTAAAATAACGGCCGTTAAAATACAGAAATTTACTGTAAAACAACGGATATTAAATTACAGCAAATTTACCAGAAATTTTTATTTAAGAAAATTTCTGTAGTATAATATCAGTTTTTTTCTGGTATTTTTCTGTAATTTAACGGCCATTATTTTACTTTTTTTTTTTCAGGCACCCCAGCTGCTGCAAAATTATATAATTTTTTTTAGTGTGGACAATCTTAATCCTTGGGTTATATTTTACATTTTTAAATTCCATTTTTACCCAACAATTGGGTGAGAGCGTATGGGTGTTTCCCAGTACTGGGTTGCAGCTGGAAGTGCACCTGCAGCGTAAAACATATGCCAGAATAGTCGGTGGTTCATTCCACTGTGGCGAACACTGATAAAATAGAGACTAAGCCAAAGGAAAATGAATAAATGAACCCAACAATTGGGCTTGTTCATATTTAAGCCAAATATGGGTTAAAACAACCCAGCATTTTTTATAATGTGTCAGTGGTTAAAGGAATGCATTACTTCAGATGCATTTACTGAGCCTTTGCCTGTTTGAGTTTGACAACCTTGTTTGAGTTTCTTTGTTTTGTTAAACACAAAAGAGGATATTTTGAAGACAGCTGGAAACCGGTAATCATTCACTGCCATAGTATTTGTATTTCCTACTTTGAATGTCGATGGTTGCCAGTGTTCATCTTTTAAAAAAACATCTTCTTTTGTGCCCAACAAAATAAAGAGACTCATAAAGCTTTAAGACCACTTAAGGGTGAGTAATTAGGGTCTACTTTTTAATTTTTTGGGTGAAAACTTTTCTTAAAAAATAAATCAGATTCTACGTAAATATTTGCTACCCACACCTGCTAAATACAATCCGATTCAAATCTGATATGCACAGACATTTCAGATCTGGGCTGACAGTGTGAACAAGGCTTTAAATGCAACAGAAAAATATATGGTTTATTGCAGGGGTGAGACAGTCAAATTCCCCTGGCAGTGCAGATGAAAAAAATGGCATTATCGCTCTTAGGCAACTCAGAAGCACAGCTACAGAAACAACACTCTCACCTTCCTGCAGTCCCTCGACCAATGCCACACTCCTGGAGAAAAACAGGTGAAGTCAGGAGTCAGCACTTCATCAAAAAATAGCCAACAAAAAGACTGCACTCCCAGTGGAGACCAAAGACCTCTCAAACCAAATCAATAAGACACCGCTGGCCATGCAGGGTTGTAGAGATGTATATGTGTAGTTAAAGATTATAGAGTAACTGTAACAGTCGGTTACGCAGCGCTTTCAAACCTTGTCTTCATATGAATTAAGAGAGTCAGTGCCTTTTTTCTGGAACCGCTTTTGTCTTGGTGCAATAAGAACAAAACGCAAAGATAATACAAATGCACAGAAAACACAATCAAGAGACATAATGACGAAATATAACCATATAAGTGTGGGTAGCACTGTTGCATCACAGCATGAAGGTTGCTGGTTCGAGTCTTGGCTGGGGCAGCAGGACTTTCTGTGAAGAGTTTACAGAGTGCATTCATCTGGGTTTCCAAACATGGTATAGGCATACCTGTCAACCCTCCCGTATTTCCCGGGATTCTCCCGTATTTTACAGTTCTATCCCGCTATCATCCCGTAAATGTATTTTCCCGTATTTCTCCTGTATTTTCAGTCGTTCTCCGATTCTCCCTATACGCAACCCATACCGCCGAACCACAAGGGCCGCCCTTGCTCTTAAATCTATTGGAATCTGTCTGTGCTTTCGTTTTATTTAGGCATGAAACATTCTGAAATAAACATAAAAACGGCGGGATTCCCTTTCCTTTTCATTACAGGTGCCGTCGCTCCTCCTATACAATCCTCAAAACAGTAAACTTCTGTTATTTATAACAGTGACATCTCTGTTATTTAATGTAATCAAAAAAAAAAATCTAAATAAATGAGATTCATTCACTGCTCTTTATTTATAATGTGTAAGTTATACAGTGAGGAAAAGATTAATAAGATTTGATAACTTGATCCTATTTCTTTATAACAGCTAATTTTAATAGGCTAAACTGTTTGCCAACCTATACTATTGAATTTTCTTTTGTAAATAATAATATAAAAAATTATTACTAATTGTTTAACTGTTTATTTACTGTGAAACAGCTCCAGAAGGACATATTTAATAAGGGGATATTTTTTTTTCTGTTTTTTGGGGGATGATCCCTTATTTTCACATCCCAATGTTGACAGGTATGGGTATAGGTGAACTGGATAAGTGGGGTTTATTTATAAACTAATTTCGAGAGGATCACGTGCTTATGATTGAACACAGCTGGTACCACATCAGCTCTGCATATTGCACCAATCAGACGAATCCCGACACACTATAAATTACCAGAGCTTTCTGCTCCGGTCATCTTCGTCTTGAAGAATCCCCCCCTTCCACCCCAACTCCTCCCCTTCTCTGATAGGGCGGCACGGTGGCCCAGTGGTTAGCACTGTTGCCTCACAGCAAGAACACCGCTGGTTCGACCTCTCCACGTGCCAGTCGACGTTTCTGTGTGGAATTTGCATGTTCTCCCCGTGTTCGCGTAGGTTTTCCCCGGGTCCTCCGGTTTCCTCCCACCATCCAAAAAACATACATCTTAAGTAAATTGACTACTTTTAAATAGCATCTTAAGGCAACTCTAGTCAGATATATCTCAGCACGTTCACAAGCGGGGGGAGTTCACGAGACTCACCTGAGCTCAAACTCTCCTCTCGCCCTTTAAACGTGAGGGAGCCCCGGGCTCAAGGATATTCTGAGCTCAGGGCTCTCTCCTGGGACAGCATGCCAAATACGCTTTATAATTAATCATCAGCTAAGTGTGAACTCTTGAAACTTAATTTTCCATAGTGTATTAGCGTAAATGTGTGAATGAGAGAGTGTATGGATGTCAGGGCTGGGTGGCAACATGTCAGAGTAGTTGCTGGTTCATTTTGCTGTGGTGACCCCTGATAGTCAGAAAACACTACGTAACAGACATGAAGGGTAAAAATACTCTACAGAGTAAGTTTACATGACAACAGTGCACTTAAAAATAGAAATTTAACCTTTGCATTTTTGATGACAATGTTGTCAAAACAAACCCCATTTACACGGATTTGTGACGACAATTAAAAACACTATATTGTGCATTTCATGCCTGCGTGTCACTTTGTAAATAAATACTGTACTACTTGCTTGTGCTGTAGCATGCCATTTCTGATTGGGTTGTATTTGCGCATTGTTTATTTATTTACATTTATTGATGTCTGATTGGGGTGACACGGAGGCTCAGTTGTTAGCACTGTCGCCTCACAGCAAGAAGGTACTGCCCTTGTTTCCCCCTCAGTCCAAAGGCATGCCCTATAGGTGAATTGAATAAGCTAAATTGGCCGTAGTGTCTGAGTGTTAGAGTGTGTGGGTGTTTCCCAGTACTGGGTTGCAGCTGGAAGGGCATCCGCAGCATAAAACATTATTTCATTCATTTTATTTTCGACTTAGTCCGTTTATTTACCTGAGGTCGCCACAGTGCAATGAACCATCAACTTATCCAGCATATGTTTTACGCAGCGGATGCCCTTCTAGCTCATACACACTCATTCACACTCATACACTATGGACAATTTAGCCAACTTAATTCACCTGTACTGCATGTCTTTGGTCTGTAGGGGAAACCGGAGCACCCAGCTGAGACTTGAACCAGCGACCTTCTTGCTGTGAGGTGACAGCTGCTCCACCACGTCGCCTGCGTAAAACATATGCTGGATAATTTGGTGGTTAATTCTGCTGTGGCGACCCCTGGTGAAAAAAGCCGAAGGAAAATGAATGAATGATGTCTGATTGAGATTTAAATTAACTGAGATTTCAAGAGTTCACACTTAGATAATGCTCGACTATGATAGCAGGTTTGGCATGCTGTCCCGGGAGAGAACCCTGAGCTCGGAGATAGATGAGCCCGAGGTTCCTGCCTGGTCAATGAGCAATAGGAGGGATACGAGATCAGGTGTTTCTCGAGTGCCCCATTGTACTATCTCTAATATGTGGTTCTGATTGATTTAGTATGAATGTGTTAAGTTCTTGTGACTGTTGTTACAATTTGTTTATGTGCATGTTTTTAGACTGTGGGAGGAAACCGGAGAACCCGGGGAAAACCCACGCAAACACGGGGAGAACATGCAAACTCCGCTAGAGATGCGCGGATGGGCTTTTATTTCATCCGCAACCGCATCACAAAACTCATCATCCGTCCGCCATCCATCCGCACCAACATTTTTGACCAATTTTTAAAACCGCACCCACCCGCCATCTGCTGATTGGGCTCTTTATTTGAATGGCTTATTCCTTTTTATTATTAAATGAATGTTTCTTTATTGATTATCAGAGAATAGAGAATGACTTTAATGTAGACACGTAGTTAATCCAAACGTGCAAGCCAAATCCAGCATTAATTGACGACGCTTTGAAGTGATGCTAAACGATACGAGGACGTGTCTTTTCACTTGATTCGATTCCTCAGTCCTCGAGTCTTTTCCTTGCGTCCTTCCCTTGCATACCAAAGGGGTGGAGCTTAGACACGAGGAAAGAAAGCAAGGAAAAGAAACGAGAATGCACAAATAAGAAATGAGAAACACCCTATAAAGCTCTCAGCATATCAGCAGTGATCCGAAAATGAAGATGTGGAATGAAGTTTAGGCAGGATATATATATATAGTAGTTTTAGGATGATCTGATAGACTAGCTAATGGTTAGCGATAGGAATCAGCTGTAGTCAATCATATCATGTGCTCCTCTCGAAATTAGTTTGTGAAACTTCATTTAAAGACATTACAAAACATTTAAACATGTCCTCTCAATAAAACAGTCACAAACTTCCATGACCATTATCTATATAATGCATTTAAATTCACCAATAGACACAAATTTACCCAGCTTTAGGTATTTTTGCTAATTATTTCATGTTCATGGTGCCTAAAACAAAAAACAAATCCTAAATCTTAATTCACTTAATGCACATGACATCACTGTTTTAACAATGTACACTTTGAAACCTATTTTCAAACTCTTCTGTTTCGAGCCCCCGATACTGAAAACAACCAAAAATGAAAATATTTTTAGATTTTTACTCATTACTTATATAAGCATACCATAAAATAGCTGCATTGCACTAACTGTAAAAAATATTCAGATAAATTATTTATAAAATAAATCCACAAAACCATCACATTAAATGCTTCTTATTTCAAGTATATTTAATTTAACTATTTTCAGGTGTCAAAAGTATTACAGCTGCTTATGGAGAGCGAGATAATGATTACTGATATGCTAAGCAGGAGGGCAGGTCTTGATAACAAGTCTTTTGTTTTGCCTCCAATACCCCTACTCAAAACGACACAATCCTCAGAGCTGTACTGTAATAACATCGATTTACCAGTCATGAATAAAAGTCTCAAGAAGCCTCATAAAAAGACTTGTGGCTTGGCCTTTAAAAGCGCAGCACAATGGGCCAGTCAAACACCAGCCTATAGCCTTTAGCACAATAGATTTATGGACCCCGGAGAGCTTGATTTCTTTTGAAAAATGGAGGAGAGTGCCTGGCTGCCCTTTTCCATCACATTCATTCGCACATTCTGTTGTGCTCAGTATTCTAATGCAAACACAAACACGAGACGGAGAGCTTCATTAGGCTACAATGGCATTTCTTCTGATCCAAAAGCTGACCTCCCCAGGTTATTCCTTAATAAAGTGCACCAAAAACTGATCTCAGGTCTGCGCAGAAGAATAATATCCAAGCTGATTAGCAAAACCATGTGGCTGATCTTTCGTTCTGCAGGTCCTAAGGGGAACAATACCACTGTGAAAAAGTCCCATAGTCTAGATTTACTTTTCCTGTGACTGTTTTCACATCTTTCAGCCAAATGAGACTGAACGGATGCAGATACTAAGTTTAAAAATATCTGTGTTTTCTAACCTCTTTTGGCCTTGGCTGTCAGCCGCTCTAAACATCTTGAGTAAGGAAGGTGATAAATTAGGGAGGCACAGTCATGCAAGCTAGCAAATTATGTTTTACAATTATAATTACCAACACACACAAAGCTGTAAAGTTCAGGGCATATATCAAAACGTCCTGAGCTATGTGGCATAACTTTAACATGCATCAAGAATGTGTTCTTACTTGCTCAATATACTATAAAAATATAGTGATTTATGTATTTATGTAGTGTTTGGAAACATAATTTAGACAAATTAAACTGTTTATTTGAGCCACTTATGCCAGGGTGCCCAAAGTCAGTTCTGGAGTCCTGCAAAGTTTAGTTCCAACCCCAATCAGACACACCTGGGCCAGCTAATAAAGTTCTTACCAGGCTTTCTAGAAACAACCTCACAGGTGTGTTGAGGCAAGTTGGAGCAAACTCCAGGACTGCAGGAGTTTGGACACCCCAGGCTTATGCAGAGAAGGTTGAAGCATTATCTAATGCAGTGTTTCTCAACTGGCGGGTCGCGACCCAAAAGTGGGTCGCAGGAACATTTTCAGTGGGTCGCGGAGTGTGTGGTCAAAAAATCAACAAAAGTTTAATTTTTACCTTGTTTTGCGTATACCGGACTTTTATTTTGAAATGCGTGCACAACAACCGATCCCTTTAGAATCGACGTGGAAAGCGTCATGTTGCCGAGCAACATAGAGAGTCAGCTCGTGGAGCTTTCATTTGATAAGATGCTGAAAAAGAAATTTAGTGAAGTGCGATCAAACCCATCCCATTCAGAACTACGCATTTGTATGAAAGTGGCTTCTCTTCCTTGGTGCAGCTTGAGTCAAAGCAAAGGAACAGGTTTGACATAGAGCACGATCTTCGGGTAGCACCGTCTACCATCACTTCTGACCCTGAAACTCTTATCACATCAGTAAAGCACATCCTCAGTTATCTCATTATCTTCCCAAATTACTGTTAAGTGAAATAGATGTTTATAATTGCTGTCATATTAGATGTAAAAATGGTTATGGATGTTTTAATTATTTTACAATTTGCTGGTTTGTTCTGTCCAACAGGATCAGTGTTCATGTTTTATTAACAGTTCAGTTTTGTTTATGGTAACAACCTTTCCTCACCCTTATCGCTGTTTACAGTGTTTGTCGTTTTTACTTTGTAATATTTCTTTAATTTGATACATTTTGTTAAACGTCAGCAATAAAATATTGTTTATTTGTAAGTCTTGCTGATTTTCTCATGATTTTTCTTTCACTACTTGTGTATGTTAACAAATAAATACAAATTAATTATAATTCCTAAAATTATTTTACAGTTCCTAAAAATTTGGGTCGCGGCTTGATGACCATGTAAAAACCAGTTGAGAACCACTAATCTAATGTACTGACAACCATTCATTCATTCATTTTCTTGTCGCTTAGTCCCTTTATTAATCTGGGGTCGCCACAACGGAATGAACCGCCAACTTATCCAGCATATGTTTTTATGCAGTGGATGCCCTTCCGACTGCAACCATCTCTAGGAAACATACATACTCATTCACACACATACACTACGGACAATTTAGCCTACCCAATTCACCTATACCACATGTCTTTGGACTTGTGGGGGAAACTAACTGACTGACTGACCAACCGACCGATCCCCACACCCTCCCCCTTCCCTAAACCCAACCAATGGTGCTTTAAAAAGCAATCAAGAAAAAGAAAAGCCCTTAGGCAGCCTGATTTTTACCATGCTTTCAGATTTACCTCATTCTCATAATGTTATTTACTTGTTTACTTTATTTTTGTCTTACCTGTTTTCTGAAATCTTTCTTCACCAGACTTGTTGTCACGTTGTTGCCATGTTGTCACGGTCAACTTCCGTCTGCATTTCAAATCCACCAACGTACGTGTCGAGCTACCGGACAAACTGATAACAGTGTGAAAGCCATCCATACGGAGGTAAGCGGTTAGCTGGTAAGCAAGAAAAGGAACAGCATCATACCGCCCCGTGGTGTTCGTTTTAAAGACAAGCTGCAGCCATACGTAGCTCTGGCTACATAATTTGCGATCTCCAGAAACATATATAGGGCTACCTTTTCAGAATGAGCCCATGTTGCTACCCAATGTTTCCTCCAAAGTTTCATGTAATTTCAGATGTTTATTTTTTTATTTTCTGACTTCAGCTGTAGTTCTGCCGTTTCACTTTGTGTGTGTGTTCATGTGCTGCAGGTGTGTGTGTGTTTCAGAGTCTATTAAATGTCTAACAGCTGTGAGTTTCGTCAGTGCAGAGGATTATAGGATGTGTAGTCCGGTAGGCTGGTAAAGTGAGCAGATAGCTGGAGTGCCCACTAGTGGGTCTTTTTGGCATTCCAGCTGACAATCATGACATACTGTGATGATGAATTACAAAATAGCCTTATACCGTTCATACACTATAGGGTTTAGTGCATAGAGCATAAAGTAAACTATCATTTGGTAAACTGTCATTTGGAGCATAAAGTAAACTATCATTTTAAACTATCATTATCATATGATCTGACAAGAATTTAGATGTCAAAATTACATAATGTATCACAGTGATGGCGCCATGGTGGCGTAGTGAGTAGCACGTTCGCCTCACAGCAAGAAGGTCGCTGGTTCGGGTCAGTTGGCATTTCTGTGTGGAGTTTGCATGTTCTCCCCGTGGTTGCGTGGGTTTCCTCCGGGTGCTCTGGTTTCACCCACAAGTCTAAAGATATGTGGTATAGGTGAATTAGGTAGGCTAAATTGTCCATAGTGAATGAGTGTGTATGGATGTTTCCTAGAGATGGGTTGCAGCTGGAAGGGCATCCGCTGCATAAAACATATGCTGGATAATTGGCCGTTCATTCCGCTGTGGCGACCCCGGATTAATAAAGGGACTAAGCCGACAAGAAAATGAATGAATGAATCACAATGATGATCATAATAGACCATCATACTGTGTAGTGTGCATAAATTATATTAAACGTAATAACCCATTATTAAGAAACAGTCACTTTATTACATTATTTTTATATTTTAATACATACTCTATTATGTGGAGTTTATGTAATAAACAAATTTCGAGAGGATCACGTGCTTATGATTGCTAGCAGCTGACCTGCATTATCCAATTCACAACGTACCAATCAAATGATTCCTAAGTTACTATAAATAACCTTGGTCACGTACCACAGCTATCTTCGCTTTGAAGGATCCCCCCTTCCACCCCTATTCCTCCTCCTTTCTAGACGGGTGGCACGGCGGCACAGTGCTTAGCACTGTCGCCTCACAGCAAGAACGTCTCTGGTTTCATTTCTTACCAAACCTGTCGACGTTTCTGTGCGGAGTTTGCAAGTTCTCCCCGTGCTCACGTTGGTTTCCCCCGGGTTCTCCGGTTTCCTCCCACCATCCAAAAACATGCAACTTAAGTTAATTGACTAATCCAAATAGACACCTTAGACATGCTCCTAGTAAGTAGCTATCTCCTAAGAACAATCATTATCTGTCCTTTAGCTACCCCAGCAGGGGAGTTCTCGAGATCTACCCGAGCTCACACTACCCTCTCGCCTTGCAACGGGAGGGAGCCCTGGGCTCGAGGATCTTATGAGCTCGGGGCTCTCTCCCGGGACAGCATGCCAAACTAGCTTTATAAACAATCATCAGCTAAGTGTGAACTCTTGAAATTATTGTAATATTATTACTTACATTACCTGCAAGTAGACGTTGTTAAATATACTTTAATTATGTGAAATACCTATATGGTAATATTTAAAGTGCATTCATTCATTTGCTTTTCGGCTTAGTCCAGGGTCGCCACAGCGGAATGAACCGCCAAATTATCCAGGATTTGTTTACGCAGCGGATGCCCTTCCAGCCACAACCCATCTCTGGGAAACATCCATACACACTCATTCACACTCATATACTACGGACAATTTAGCTTACCCAATTCACCTATGCCACATGTCTTTGGACTGTGGGGGAAACCGGAGAACCCGGAGGAAACCCACACGAACACGGGGAGAACATGCAAACTCCACACAGAAATGCCAACTGACCCAGCCGAGACTCGAACCAGCGACCTTCTTGCTGTGAGGCGACAGCACTACCTACTGCGCCACTGTGTCACCTAGTTAAAGTGCAAGTTAAGTAAAATTAAATTCACTTTACTCACTAAGGATAGTTGTTACCAAGCCTTTAACTTTTACAGATTAGACATATAGAGACTATTTTACCCAGCTTCCATAGAAAACAAGCTGTGGGGGATTGTAAAACTACAGATGGATGATTGTTATAGGCTTAGTTTTTATTTTAAACCCTTTCTACATAAATCCTTTAAAATCAAATTTATTTGGGGGCAAGACAAGTGCAGTTAGCAAGTAAAGCACAGAAAGGCATTATCACTGGATTTTGGGAATGAGGTTGCATGTATTCAGATCATTACCATCAGTCACTATTAAAGAGACTGAGATAAACTACCTTAAAACACACAACAGATTTATCGATGAGCCAATAATCAATAATCCCACAACAATAGACTGCAATTAGTGCTGCAATCCAAATCTTTTTACACATTGGCACTTTAATGTCTTTTTGCTAAATCAATGTACCAATCTCTCCACGAAACTATATCATGTCAAAATGAAAGAGCTGTACTGAAAAACAACTGATGTTTCTGAAATGACTGGAACCTGATTAAGTCTAAAATAGACAAAGTGAAGTGAGGTGACCCTCACCTGTGCTCCGCTGGGATTCAGTCAGTCTGTTCAATGAGAAGAGGATATTCTTTGCTGAGGTCATCTTTAAAACTGTGCCTGTTTTATACGCATTAAAAACACACACATTACTTTTCAGCTTTAAAGCAGAGTCAAGGATGAACAGGCAACGACAGATCATCCTTTATGCGCACACTTGCACCACATCAGCAGAACTGTTTCGCTGAATTTTCCATTTATGTCTGTGTCTTTTTCAGAATCATTAATAATATAGAGATGCTGGACTTGCACAGCATTGGCTAATTCAAACCTGTGCTGTTTCTGTAATATTTTTACACCATGGTAAATCTGTTCTTTTCTCTTTTTCGCTGTCATGGTCACCAATTATTTCTAAAGGTCTGGACAGATTTACTGTTGTTTGGTAAATATTAGCCAGTGAAATTGAGTCATTTCGAGGCTCATTGGAAATTCATGCCCCTACAGTTTTGTGAAACGTAAAATACATTTCCCAGAGTACATTTCATTGCACTTTTCAGATTACAAATCCACTGTCTACTTTTTTGTAATGTGTTTTGCTGTGTGTTAACTATCGAGCAAAATATTGAGATGTTTTGTTGTATGTTAACTATCGAGCAAACTGACCACGCAAGAGAAATTGTGCCTATTAAGAAAGATAGGTGAGGCAAACATATTGAATAACAAATCCTACACATTATTAAGTTGTTTTGTGGTATTTATTTGGTGACCTGCAAATCATTATTTATTCCTCTATATATGTCTCTTTAAATATCATTAGTATGAAATGGAACAAAGTTGTTGCCATCATACTGCCCTGGATTGTTAATTTTGTGAAGTTTATCTATTGTGGCGGGTCGCCCAATGAACCATCAGCGTCATCCTGGGAGCAGCGCACTGACGCCACCTGCACGCACTTACGCCGATCGCTGACACCTGAAGCTGATCAAGAGAGACGCATAAAGAGCCAGCGTGTGAATGAGACAACTGAGAAACCTCTCCGGTACTGCTACGACTAACACCTCTCTCTCTTTCTAGAAAGCACGGAGTAGTCTGCACAGCGATCGGCGTACTCACCTCTGCACTAAAGGACCCACTTGGACGATACTTTCACCCACTACCCACCATCTGGAGCACCTATCTCCGGGACGAAAAAGGACGAGCACTGAAGGCACCAGCACACCCACACTCTTCACTTGTAAATAAAAACCCTTCGGGGGTGTGTTCACAAGCAACTCGCGTTTGCCTTTTCACTCCACCCTGCTACACTATAAACAAATTTCGAGAGGATCACGTGCTTATGATTGTTCCCAGCTGTTACAGCGCCACCTAATGATCAATTATCCAATCAGACGATTCCTAACTCCCTATAAATAACCAACGTTTTCTTATCTCAACATCTTCGTCTTGAAGAACCAACCCGCACCCACCCACCCCTCTTTTTCCTCGTTTCAGATGGGTGACAACGGCGGCCCAGTGATTAGCACTGTTGCCTCACAGTAAGAATACCTCTGGTTAAGTCCCTAGTAAACCAGATGACATTTCTATGCAGAGTTTCGCTTGTTCTCCCCGTGCTCGCGTGGGTTTTCTCTCCGGTTTCATCCCACGGTCCAAATAACATGCACCCTAAGTAATTTGAAAACACAATTGATACCATAGTCAAGCTCTTAGTAAATACACCTCACCTCAGTCCTGCCACTAGCTGAAAATAAGCCGAGGGGGAGTTCATCGAGATCTACCTGAGCTCAAACTCTCCTCTCGCCCTGCAAACGGGAGGGAGCCCCGGGCTCGAGGATCTCATAAGCTCAGGGCTCTCTCCTGGGACAGCATGCCAAACAAGCTTTATTATCAATCATCAGCTAAGTGTGAACTCTTGAAACCTACAAACTAGTTTTTGTGCAGTCTAGTTTTTGTAGTTTTCATAGCTTTGATAAAATGTGGGATGAAGCATGTATTTCCTGTGAGGATTTCCAACACGAGCTCATGGCAGTTTGTAACTTTTTGATTTAGTGGCTAATTTGTTTGAATTTGTATGATCTCATTTGTACAGTTTAGTATGAATTGCTTATCCCCCAATGATGGGATTTAGGGGTGGGGTTGGGTGTTACGCGTCCTTTTTAAAATCGTACATTTTTGTACAACTGAATGAATTAGCAATTAAACTGACACAATATAAAACAGTTACGTTTACTTGTGAGATCAGGCAGGTTAGTTAATTGAAATGTAGCATAATCAAGGAACTCAGTGTTGAAATTTGACTTTTGTGTGAGCTTTGCTTGACACATTTCTTCAACACTACGACAGAAAGTTCAGTACATTTTCAAGGTTCTAGAAAGGACCTTCCTAGAAAAATGAAACATAAACAACATAACATAAACAACATCTCTGAATGTAAGACGCTCAAAGTTCAATGCAAAGAGAGACATTGGCTTTTACAAAGTTAGTTTAGCAAAGCCTACAGGACTCCAAAAAAAGCTAGTATCCAGGCTAGTGAGATCACAAACCCTTCAGGTTACGTGCATTTACCACACGCATTTACCATGAGCATTTACCACACGCATACAGCTCGCGCAGCGAAGGGGTGTGGCCAGAGGCACTGTAATGTTATAGCAGAGAAAGCAGCTATTTCCACAAAGCTTGTTCTGTTTCTGTTTTTTGGGCTTGCAAAGGACACGACACTAGCAGAGAAGTGCTTACAATTTAATTTTCAATAATGTTCCAGAGAACTATAAAAATATATAGCTAACATTTGACAAAGGAGAACTTCCAGAATCTCTCCCAGTTCAGTGCTGGATTCAGCTAAAAACTCCTCAAAGGAACAGCTCTAACAAGCAGAAGTTGTAGATTGTGAGCCACAACCTGTAAGTATTTTTAATTTGCTAAAATTGATCTATGACATGCACAGTGTCTGGCGTTAACAGTATGTTGTAGCAAGGATGTAAACAACGAGAAACGCTGTTTAGAACAGCAAACAATTTAGCTACAAATTCATATTTATCCATCAAACCGCTGTAAACACACACACTCTTCACCAGCACTGCAGTAACTCTCTATGCGGCCGCTTTTTCATGCGTTCTCAGATAAGGAACTCGTAAAAGATATCTGAAGGTTTTGTATTACATACACATGCTTATTTTGAATATATGTGAAAGACATGTAACGCATTAAGTTAGGTAAAAAAAATACTGGATAGCTCGCCTAACTCATGTTGTAGCAGAAAAACTTATCAAAGCTCAATCAAGACTCAAACTGATACAGCTAACAGCTACTCTGACTGACCCTATTTACACAGCAGAGGCACAGCGCAATCCGCGAATCGCAGCATATTATGTTAGCTGACCAATCAGAGTCTCTTGAGGGCGGGACATAAGGATGAGCTAGGAAATATGACATTCATTTTTATTTTAGCAGAGTAGCTGTATATAATCAAAGTAAGATGTATGAAGAATTAACATGATTTTCACAAATAAAGCATGAGCACACATTGCTTTGCTTCTTATAAACACCAAGCCATAAAAATACATTCTTAACCACTCCTGTTTGACATAAACAAATAAATAATTAAATAATTAAATAAATAAATAAATACATACATACATACATACATACATACATACATACATACATACATA
>CAIGQQ010032152.1:316223-330293 GCA_903798035.1 Danio albolineatus
GATGAAATATGAGGACATTGCTGATGTCCTCACTTCTCAAAAAGTTTATGAATCACACAGAATGAGTTTGATCAGAGAGTAAAGCTGCACACAGTCTCCTGTGATGGGTGGGTTTAGGGGTGGGGTGAGGGTAATACAATATACGGTTTGAACAGTATAAAATGAATGGAAACCAATGTAATGTACCCACTTTTCACAAAAATAAACATGTCGTCGTGAAGAATCCCAGGGCTCGAGGATCTGTTGAGCTCAGGACTCTCTCCTAGAACAGCACGCCGAACAAGCTTATAATCAATCATTCACAAAAAAATTCACAAAACCAAACCTGTGTGTGTATGTGTGCGCGTGTAAGTGTGTATAAATGAACATATATGATTTAGTTTGTCTTCTTGAGTTTGATGAACAAGATTTAGCACTCCATTTCCTTGGCCATTTGCTGAAAGAAAAAAGAAACTATTTTATGAGAGTGCAAGGGTACAAATCCAGCAAGCAGTTATGGATTTACAGTAACTGTCACTCCTGACAGCGATCTATGATAACAGTGCAATCTGTAATACTTCTAAAAATTACAGAGATCAACCTACTTTACTGCATTCTTTTACAACAGCTACTAACACTGACCATTGCTGTTTTTATAGTTTCATATACTGATCATAAAACTGACAGCAGCCACTGTGGTATTCACAACTCCACACTCACAATAATCCAGACCCATATGATCCTCCACATCCACGGCTGTGATGATTTAGTGGCTCGTGGTGTTCAGAGAGAAAGCCAAAGGTCTTTCGTCTCTTTAAGTGTTGAACATCATCAGTCATGACACTGAACTGATAGGGGAGACAGAAGAAAGATAACTGTGCTGTCCTGTTATGATGTCTGCAAATGGAGTGTGAAGGCTTCTTTTGGCTGCATCATTTCATGGCAGGAAGCGGCTCTGTGATAAGAAACTTGATACTCTCCAAAGCATTTCTGTCACATGCATCAAAACACACTGGTAACATCAACCATGCTTGCAATGTTTCTTCCATGGCCTTCAAAATGTCAGGCCGGCAGCTAGCTCTCTGCAACTCTCACATTGTCGCCCACTGAAGCTAAGCATCCAGTACCTGGATGGGAGCTCACATGAGAAAGCTAGGTTGCTGCCAGATTGGTGTTAGTGAGGCCAGCAGGGGGCTCCCAACCTGCGGTCTGTGTGGGTCCTAATACCCCAGTATAGTGAAGGGGACTCTATACTGCTTAGTGAGCGCCGTCTTTCGGATGAGAAAAAGAGTAGGGATTTAACCCCGGCATCCTGGCCAAATCTGCCCACTGGCCTCTGTCCATCATGGCCTCCTAACCATCCACATATTATAATTGCTTCATCACTCTGTCTCCTCTCCGCGGTCTGGCGCAAAATGGCTGCCATTGCGTCATCCAGGTGGATTCTGATGGATGAGGAGATCCCCCCATTGTGTAAAGCGCTTTGAGTGCCCAGAAAAGCGCTATATAAATGTAACTACTGAGTCACCATGCTGTCCTGCTTATTGAACTATTTGGTATTTATTATTTCGATTTTCCCAGCAGTCATTTTCCTCAAATTAATTAAAGGTGTTGTTTCCATTAGCTATGCTAAATGTTGACTTATAATACATAAGGCATTCTGCAGGGTAGCCCAGGCACACATTGATATTAGTCTTGATACTTGCCCTGATTTAGTAATCAATGCAGCAGCAGCAGCAGCATAGCAGATCTGAAAAATATAAATACAAAGGTGTTGTTTCCATTAGCTATCCTTAACGTTGACTAATAATACATTAGGCAATCGGCAGGGTAGCCCAGGCACACATTGATAATAGTCTTGATACTTGCCCTGCTCTAATAAAAACAATGCAGCAGCAGCATAGCAGATCTGAAAAATATAAATACAAATATTGCAGCTCATAAATATTGCCAATATACGCATCTCTCAATGTGAAAATTGAGTGTCCTCAAATAAAAAAAAGAAAAACTTCAAAATTGTGTTTTCATGACTTTCAAAAAGAAATACAAGAGAGAACAGTATCAAATTTACTGTCAAGCCCACGGAATTAACTAGCTTTGTAATTTGATGCAAAGATTAAATAAAGGTTAAAAGATAAAGATGAAAAGTATATAAATGTACACACAAACACATATACAAAAAAAAATAATAAAATAAATATAATTATTTTTTTTATTCTTCTTTGAAGGGTTTGAGATGCTGATGACTAGTGAAATGTTTCATCCTCGTCTTGTGAAATGGGTTAATTTGCATTTACTGAAACAGTGTCTGAACAGACATTCTGATATTTATTTGGTTAATTTTATTAACTTGATAAGTCTAATGTAGCATTTTACCTGTCTAAGCATAGTATGAAAAAATAACTAAAAAAAAATAAATAAATTTTAGAAAAAAACTTCATTACCTGCCGTTTCTAAACTCAAAAAATAAATGAATAATATCTGAGTTTTTGCAAACAATATCCAAAAAAATATTTTATTTAGTCCAAATCTAAAAAAAAACCTAAATAACGAGAACGAATTTGTCACGATCAGAGGAAGGAGAGGGAGTCAAGCGTAGAAAACAGTTGCATTTATTTACTGAGATACGGTTGACACAAGATTAAGGCTCAGGTTAGAGGAAGGCATAGGGTTAGGGATCCAAACAGTGGAAGTTCAAAGTCACTTCCCTGAGTGGAGCGCAAGACGATGGCTGATGATAAGGTGCACAGGAGGGTATTCAAGATGGGGTGAAGAGCAGGCTGGGTAGATCGTGTCCATATGTGATACTCGACGGTGAGTGTGAGAATGAAGGGAGCTTATGAAGGGATGTCCGGAGTGGTATCAGGTGCAGAGTTAATAATCAGGGGATTGTGCACGGCTGGAAGATGGTCTGGGTGATTGTGAGTGATCAGAGGGTGAGTGATGAGCTGGGGACGTGACAGAATTAGGTTTTCACTTAACATTATTCAGAGGAATGCAGGTAAAGTTGCATTCATTCACATTCAAAACCAAAACTATGGATTAAAAAGGTAAACAGTGTAAATTTTGGTGTCATAATAATAAAATAACAATGTATTTTATGAATCAATTTTACGTCTCCATATTGAAATGAACGCAACGCTTCTGCACAGACTCAGATTTAATACCTCACATCACTGAGTGTTAAATAATGCACCAACAACTGATTCAATAATACAAGTCTGCATAAGTGCTTTCTCTTTTGCCCGAGGTAATATGAAAAATCTTTTTCCTCAAAAAACCCACCCACCCAGCAGAGACGAGTCCCTAGATTTACTCTCCTTATTACTACTGTAGAGCATTTAATTTCCTGGCCATTTAGGGCTGTTATTGCAACAAGCGTACACACAACGTCACAGTTGGCAATCGCTCTGAGCAATGCGGCATGACAAAGACACACAGTGGCATCACCTCACATGTGTGTGTGTGTGTTTGTGTGTGGTCCTACTATTCACGACCCACATGAATATAAAATATTCATTTAAAGGAAATACCACAGTGTATATGTGTTATAGTTTTTAAAATGCTAATGAATTATACAGTGTATCGAAGCATTAATTATTATTACTGTATAGTGAAGTGAGGAATTGTAATGAATACTGTAGTATGCTTTAGCTTTTACTACAGTAAATGGTGCTGAATGGGGTACTGTAGTATAATACACCCAACAGAAAACTTAGCGTATTGGGTTATTTGTTTATATTACTATAGTATTTAATAGTTGTATTACCATAGCAACTGTACAATTACCACAATCGATTAATTCAATTGCTTTACTATTGTAAATGTCCCCGCAAGCATACCAATACCAGTATTTCTAACCTTGTGGGGACATTTTTTTTTTGGCCTGTATGGTGAAAATATTTCAGAAATCTTACAGATTG
Source organism: Danio albolineatus (assembly GCA_903798035.1). Taxonomy (NCBI): domain Eukaryota; kingdom Metazoa; phylum Chordata; class Actinopteri; order Cypriniformes; family Danionidae; genus Danio; species Danio albolineatus. Next base: position 320,126 of record CAIGQQ010032152.1, read on the forward strand.
AAGTATGTGAAAACGTAAAATTGCAGAATATTTTCTGTGAGAGTTGGGTCCCAATGTGTGTGTGTGTGTGCATTAAATCAGATGTGTATACTGGCTAAATACACTGGCTACCATCCATCACTTCATTGATTGGTGTTGAGAGTCACCTATGCTTTGGAAAAATGGGGCAAATGAAGTGTGTGCCGTGGACAGGATTGATTTCAATCAAAGGCCCTCACAACAGTGCTAGAATGAATATGTCGTGAGCCTCTGAGGAAATTCTGCGCACTGGTTTGCTTTCTCTGAGGAGCAGGTTGATGATCTCTTTACTGGGCTAATCATAGTCAGAGTAGGTTTTCTGTATGTAGAAAGGTGCTATCAAAATGCTGAAAATCAAATGTGTTGGTTTGTCGTTGTATTAGTGCATGTAGCAGTCGAATAATATGCAAGACATGTTATTGAGATAAGGCGCCACGGTGGCGTAGTGAGTAGCACGTTCTCCTCACAGCAAGAAGGTCGCTGGTTCGAGTCTCGGCTGGGTCAATTGGTATTTCTGTGTGGAGTTTGCATGTTCTCCCCGTGGTTGCGTGGGTTTCCTCCGGGTGCTCCGGTTTCCCCCACAGTCCAACGATATGTGGTATAGGTGAATTGGGTGGGCTAAATTGTCCGTATGTATGAGTGTGAATGAGAATGTATAGATGTTTCCCAGAGATGGGTTGTGGCTGGAAGGGCATCCGCTGCGTAAAACAAATGCCGGATAAGTTGGCGGTTCATTCTGCTGTGGTGACCCCACATAAATAAAGGGACTAAGCCGACAAGAAAATGAATAAATGAATGAATGAGTTTGACTGGAATAAAATCAGTTTTACATTTTTGTAGTCGCCTTAATTTTTTTCTTTCCAAACACTGTTGTCCAATAAAATGTTAATTTTATAAAATGTTAATAAAATGTTGTCTCCAGTCAAACTAGAATAAATTAAACTTTCTCCAAAATAACTCAAATATTAAAGGAAATACAGTGAAACTGTCCTTGCTCCATTAAAAATCACTTCATTTCTGTACGTCATTTTTAAAAATAATTATAATTGATTTCTGTGACGTCAAGCTGAATTGACAGCATCATTATGCCAGTATTCAGTGTTGACCCTTCAGAAGAATTAATATAATTTAAAAACAGTTTAACATTTTTTAGGATTCTTTGATGAACAGAAACTTAAAAAAAAAAAAAAACGAAACACCAATCTTAACATTCTCTTTTGCAACAATATCTTTCCTAAATTTCTGTACTTTTGATCTACTTGATGCATACTTGTTGAATGAAAAGTTAATAATATCTTCCCTTGCTCCTTTCCTTGAGGAAAGTATCCATATATTATATGACTCACAACAGCCAAGCAATTTTCAAAGCGTATACTACATTTGAATGAAATAAAATAACTCTGAAAATACTAAATCCAACAAAAGCAGTCAACTTACATAGTAAAGTAAAAAGCAGGAAAAAAAAAAATTGGAAAATGTACTCATTTTCTGCAAGACATTGGGCATTTCTGACATTTATGAACATTTTGGTAGTTTTGAAAGATGTTTGGGCTGGTTTTATGCATTTCTATTGTATCGATGTATTTCTTTTTATAAATTATTTTTTGATATAACATAGAAGAGACACGTTAACATAAAGTGAAGTTTATTTATAAACTAATTTCGAGAGGATCACGTGCAGATGATTGCTCGCAGCTGGTCCCGCATTATTCAATTTATGATTCACCAATCAGATGAGTCCTAAGCCACTATATATACCCTATGTTCCATGTCACAGCTATCTTCGTTTTGAAGAATCCCCCCTTCCACCCCTACTCCTCCTCCTTTCCTAGATGGGTGGCACGGTGGCCCAGTGGTTAGCACTGTTGCCTCACAGCAAGAACGTCACTGGTTCTAGTCCTTACCAAGCCAGCTGACGTTTCTGTGTGGAGTTGACACGTTCTCCCCGTGCTCACGTGGGTTTTCCCCGGGTTCCCCTGTTTCCTCCCTCCGTCCAAAAACACACAACTTAAGTTAATTGACTAATCCAAATCGACTCCATAGACATGCTCCTAGTAAGTAGTTATCTTTTCACAGCAATCACTATCTGTTCATTAGCTACCCGCAGGGGAATTCTCGAGATCTACCTGAGCTCAAACTCTCCTCTCGCCTTGCAAACGGGAGGGAGCCCCGGGCTCGAGGATCTTATGAGCTCAGGGCTCTCTCCCGGGACAGCATAATGCAGTTCTCAGAGATTAACAAAAACGAGCAGCTGTTAATTAACACATTTTAAAGTGTGCAAAAGCAGCATAAAAATAATACAGTCTGACTAATTAAGTATCAGTTGAACAATCATCCACAGACTCATCACAAAACCTCATAAAAACATGTTTATGAGCCTTCATTTGCACAATGAGCTGCAATTTAGTTTAGTACAATACATTAGTTTTACAGTGTCAGCCTGATTACGCTGGTTTGTCAGAGGTAATGAGATCAGATCTAAACCTTTTAACGGACTAATAAATATTCAATCTAACCATACTGCCTGTGTCTAAATAAAATCTATTGGCATGTAAAACATAAAGGGCTCAATTTCCCCCCATTTTCACCCTCCCCCTGTTTGAAATGTCCTCAAATGGGAGGAAGGATATACTCTACTTCCCTGAGCTCCACACCCTGCATGTGCTCCGCTCACGGGGAAAGAAGAGGAGAGAATTTAATAGTGGCTCAAAGACTCCCGAAGGGATTAACCTGTGGGTGGGATCCTTCACAACAGGCAGTTTGCTGGATCTGTGGAAGTGAACACATTCCTTCATCATCTCGGTGTGCTAAAGTACATTTATGAGCGTTGTGCTAAATGTTTGGGTTAACTTAACTCTTCTCGACAGTTTTTCACTACTTTAAACTTCATTTTGGTGGCAGAGAGAGCACTGCAGCACATGCATCTAGAAAAACATTAACAAACTGAGAAAACATAATTAAATTGACAACACACATGCATGAACATTCTCACAACACATGCAAATACAGAAACACACTGCAAATAGTGCGGACCACAACAGAAATGTGTTGGTAACCCAAAAAGTGACAAACCAGCCGCTTCCTGTTCATATTGCAACTCAGGCCCCGTTTACACTAGTGCGTTTTAGTTTTAAAACGGTGTTTTAGCATGAAAACGATCCGCGTCCACTTCACCCAGCGTTTCTGAACACATCTCCGTCCACACTACTCCACCAAAAACGTATATCACGTGACCATTCGCGCACTCTGGGCATGCTCGTTCAAGTATAAACAGGAAACTTGTGTCTCGCTCCGCATTCTGAAAGTGTAGGCTAATATAGCGTACATGTTTTCATTCATCTAGCAAACTGAAAAACAATATATATTCTCTAACAAACTAACAAGATGTGGACAGACTGACTTTCCTGAGGTAAATTATACACTGTAACTATCATTACAGATGAAGTAATAACTGTGTTCACTCACACTCTTCTGTTTTTTTGCATTTAGGTACTGAAAATAACAAAGTGTACACAATGTAATTTAATTGTCTTTTCAGTAATTCCTGAGTGGCTCATCCTAAACATCTTCAGGCATGCGTAGGTAGGACAAAAGAGGAAGTAAATGGAGGGAGACAGGAAACAGGAAGCAGAGGCAGGAATAAATGAGCTGAAATAGCGAAGTGCAAGTCTTCAGAACAACTTTCATTGGGGTCCTAGAGGGTGGCATTCCAGCTCAGAAGAAAAATATCAATTAATCAATCAATGATAAGATATATATTCAAGTATGTAAAAGTCAGAGTTTTTCAGCCAAAATAAATTATGTTGTAAAAATGTAGTTATTATTGTTCAAATGAAATTATGATTATTACTGCTGTTTAGTGAAATAGTACATATAATATAGTATGATAATATTATATAAAAATAATAACAGTATATATATTTATTTAACATAATATTTGTGTGTGTACTGTGTATATTGTATTATGAATATATAAATACACACATGCCTATACTTGATAAAATGTTGGTTTATATTTAGATATATAAAAAATATATGTGTATGATACAAATTTTACATTTGAATATGATGTAACTACTTTGATGTAACTTTTTTATATATAGTTTTGGCTTCTATGAATGTGTTTATCGCATATACATAATAAATATATAACACACACACACATCTTATTTTTAAAAACAAACTTTTATTTTAGATGTGATTAATCACGATTAATTTTTGGACAGCCCTTATATATATATACTGTTATTATTTTAATATTATTTTTATATAATATTATCATATATATGTACTATTTCACTAAACAGCAGTAATAATCATAATTTAATTTGAATAATAATAATAATATATATATAATATAATATACACAATAATATATATATACACACATACATACATTTATTTATAAAATAAATTTAAACCACAGCTGATCAAATCATTCTAAAACAGGTAAATGACAAGTCGATCTCTCTCTTTTGTATGCTGTAGTGCTGTATTTATACCATAGTAATTGTAGTGTATTGAGTGTGAGATGGGATACATATATCAGTAATGTATGTATTTTGTGTTGGCCACTCTTTGTATAATCCTGAATTACTTTTGGTTTGCCATCTGTTTGTTTGAATCTCCTGTTTTCGTTACTGCCGTCCAGATTAAAGAAAGAAAGAAGAATGCCGGCATATGTTTAGCGATTTTCCTCATCACAAACACAACAGTGTCCAAGTAGTGTCTGCATTGCTCTGTTTTTTGGGGTTAATTATTGTGATATCCTGATTGTAACCCAGCTAACAAATTTAGGTTGTGAGAATGTTCTCATAACGTTATCTGTAACGTTCCAAGAATGTTGAAGTGTCCAGTTTGCTTAATGTTGCTAGAACGTTTTTTTATGGTTAGCATAATGTTCTCACAACGTTTTCAAAACCTAAATTTCATTACAAATAAACTTTCTAAACTTTATTTGTAACGTTCCAAGAATGTTGAAATGTCCAGTTTGCTTAATGTTGCTAGAACGTTTTTTATAGTTAACGTTCTTACAACATTTTTAAAACCTACATTTTCACCAAAATATAATGTTCTAAGAACGTTTATTTGGAACATTCCAAGAACGTTGAAATGTCCAGTTTCAACTTTGTTCTAATAATGTTTTCCATCAACATTATGAGAACGTTCATTAAGTACAAATAACGTCCTGAAGGTGTTCCAAAAACTTTGTTCTAACAATGTTTTTTTAACAATGTTACAAGAACGTTAATAACGTTGAGAACATTGTAATGAAATTGATAACGTTCTGTGCTAACATTTCCACAACTTTTAAAGAACGCTAGTGAATGTTCTGGGAACGTTCCCTGTTAGAGAAATAGAGAAATATTGGGAAAAATCACCTGTTTTGTCATCACTTGACAGATATTACACTAGATAATCATTCAAATACATGCTCCGAAGTGACGTTTTGTGAAGTAGCAATGGTTTCTGCTGTTCAGACGTCAGCTGTAGATAAAGTACAGTAGTTCCTCATACAAAAGGATAATTAGACTCTCTGTGTTTGATTTTCTTTTTTATATACACGATCATGCCGTCGTACTGGTGCATAAACAATATATCAGACTCATAGCAGTGCGATATGGCTGTATATTGTCACTTGTGGGACCTCGCACACCTCTCACCAGTGCCAATATACAGTGATATCGCACTGCTACTCGTTTGATTATATATATATATATATATGTATATATATATATATATATATTTTTTTTTTTTATTTATTTATTTTTTTCACAGTGATGTAGATATATTAATATTTTTAAATTGTGCAGTGCTACTACTTTGTTTGTTAGCTAAATTAACTCCACGCTTTCAATCAATCAATAAATATATCATTCATAATTGTGCAAATCAAAAACATTTTTCAAAACATTCATCAAAAACGCAACTTTTTGGACTGTCTGAATAATAATTCTTGTTTCGTTTTGTGTTTTTGTCAATGAGTGATCATGCAGGTTCGGACTGAAAAAGCTTTATCCACCTGCATTTATTTTTTTAATTATTTCATGGGGACAGGCCTCAGCAAATGTCTTCTGTCCCTCAGTGTTACCTCTCCTCCACCAGCCTGAGTGTTGCTGTGTCCCCTTCTTACAGTGTTTCAATGGGACGACCCTGCGGGACAAACACAAGGCAAGGTCACAGTCCACCCTCCACCCCTCCTGCAGGAAGTGCCGAAGGGCCTGGCCATCAGAGACAGGAAGAACGAAGTGCAAACCAGCGTCCACAACCCACCCCTCCAACCAGGAACAACACACACAACTCACCCTTACCCGCGTGCCAGAAACAGACCTTTAACATAGACTTTCATATACAGGGAGACATACTATCTTTTAGAGGTCTACTTAACAGTTTAAAAACATTATTACATTCTGAATGTGTCTGTTACTCTTTTACATTCAAAATAAGCTACTAGGAAATGTATTTTGTTTTTGTTGTTGTCCCTCAAGTGTGATGATCCTCTCGCAAATGATCGCATATATTTTATTCACAAAGTCTAGAGATGTTCGTGAGAGACTAAGGCCCAATCCCAATTTTATTTTTGTACCCCTTCCCCTTCCCCTTGGCCCTTACAACCGAGGGTTAAGGGGAAAGGCTTCAACACGTACCCCTAAGAATTGGGACAGCACTTCAACACCTGCACACGCATCATATGTCATCGCGATCTCTTGCTTCATATGAGATCAGACGATCACGACTGCTGGAGTTATTCCAGTTGTGTTATTTTTTGGTGTTTATCTTCAGGAAATCACTGAAGGCGTATATTATGTTATCATAACGATCTAATGTGGCAATAAGATCGTAACTGTACTGTGTGTTTACACAGAGGCCATATTTATCTATGTAAACACACGAAAACAACATTAACATTATAGCAGACACTGTAAAAAGCTCATTCCCAGCCACTAGACATTACTGACAGGGTATTCGAGAGTCATCGTGTGTCAGAATGTTGTGGGACTGCTGTATATGAGTTTTGATTATGGATTATAGATCGCCAAATTTAGCGTTTTTTTTGGTGTTTTTTTTTAAAGCATGACGGTAAAACACGAACGCGGTTATGAATATTTTAAAACGTGTTTGTTTGTCGTAAAAATTCGTAAAAATGACAAAAAAATACTCATTTGTGGATCTCCTTACTTCTGGGTACAGTTGTGGCAGGTGCATTCTGGGAAATTTTCTTACCCCTCCGTTTTAAGTGTGGTCCTGAAAAATCTGACCATTTTACACTTTCTACTGAGTGGACAGTTCCTGTGAATTTACCATGTAAGTACACTGGTATCACAAGGTGAAACCTACTAATGCAGCATTAGTTCTGCCATACAGTGTTCACAAGTACATGATCTGCAAACAGGTGTGAAAGTGGGAAAACATCTGCAAGTACATATTGTTGTTACACAATGCACTTACATAACTCTTGTTACAGATGTGTACTTTCCTAGTGTTGTTACCAATGTCCTGTTACACATCTGTACTTACACATACTGTTCAGTGGGTTGTTACATGAGTGTAGTTACACCAGTATTACACAAGTAAATACTATGTACCAGTGTGTATACACTGTAGTTACATACTACTTACACATCTAATTACCATGTAAGTTCACAGGTATAAGCGACACTTAATATAAAGTGGGACAGAAAACTCTAATAGCAGATGGCTGCTTCTCACTTAGGGCTGTTTATGCTAATAAGAGAGAGAGATCATCACTAATGGGCGGGGCTTTCCCCCACAGATGACATGCACAAAGGAAGAATCTCAATCAATGTGTTTCTTTTTAGAAAGTGTGATTATAGAAATACAGAATGATTATTTGGAGGTTGGCTATATTCACACACAACTGTGTTAGAATGCCTCATATATGTGATTTTTAAATAATAGGTCCCTTTCAAAAGAACATATTTTGTTTAACAGCACTAAATTAATAATGTGTGGTTCCATGCAGTCTTCTCAGAAAAATGAATTGGACGAAACGAACAGAAAAGTGGCCTAGACGCACAACTGATGGCTGCTAAATGATCACACTCTCAGCAGCATCTGCTCGAAGTAAACACATCCATCAAATATTAAATAACCTAATACGAACAACAGGGGATGATTCCCATTTTAATATGAGGTGTCAGTGGAGGGGAGAAAATTTATCGAGAGGACAGCCGTTTATGCAAACACTCTTGGCGGACCTTTGTATGTGATATTTTTAGCCTGTGATTCAATATACCCTTAGATAACACACACCTATACATTTCCACACAAACACTGACACACAGATACTGTACATGGTGTAATGATGCTGTGAGTGGTGCAGATAAATCACCAACGCTTTAATCAAACCACAAAGGTATAAGAGAATAATCAATCATTCAGTGTTCTCTCTCTCTCTCCATCTCTCTCTCGCATCCCTGCAGTGTCCATGGGTAATAAACGTGTCAGATCATTTCAAAAACGCTATTATTATTGTTATTTGTATTTGCAGATGGTGCAATTTGCTTCAAGAGCGTGGTGCACAAAAAAAGCACCAGTTTAGCTTTGAGTAAATAAAGAATGAATCAAAACATCCATGCATATCAAATAATCAAGGTATATTGAACCTTGCTTTTTTTACAGTGTAGTTTTCTAGCTCCTTTCTAAATTTTCTTAACAGGATTGACATATATTTGAACCCAATTTCACCATAATAGAGAAGACTTTGAAAGCAGTTCATGTCAGTTTTTTTGTAATAATCATAAATATAGGTTTTATAAGTGTTAATATGAACAGTTTTGGATTGCCCCATTTACATAGGGCTTACTGAAATAGACTTTCTTGAAAGATATTTGACTCTAAAAAAATGTGATGATCCTTTCATTAAAGATAAAGGTAAAACCACATTAATGTTTTTTTATTTGTTTTGTTTTTTGTTTTTTTAATTGGACAGCCAGCTGGTCTGGCAGCATAACCCCCAAAAAAGTGCTCAAAATGCCCCTCACACACAAAAAAACTGACTAGAAGTTCAGTTATGAAAGACAAAACATGACTACTTGTTTAAGTTTTTTTTGTTTTTAAGTTTATGATGGACAGTCGAATAAAATCAACCTTTTTCTCAACACAGGTGCAAGAGGAGCACGACTAAGGCCATCATTAAAGATCCCCAAACTCTACAAAAACCTCTTTTCACTGCTGCTGTTGGCAAAATGTCACAGCAGCTTTAGAGCCAAACGTGGGGTAGTAACTCCTGCTGAAGCTCTCCTGTGCTATCTAGATCTTTAATGAGGAGCCTGTGCAATACTCTGTGACCACAATACAGTAAAACAACAAGACAGACCATAATACAAAGCCAAGGACACCTTAATAAACATATTATACGCAAACACGCTCTGGCATTTTCAACAATGTATCAAGTGTGGAACATCTTATCAATGTTTTGAATTGCTTATGCCATCCTGCAGCAGCCTTAAAGGTTTTCTGGCCATTGATGGTTCCATGTCGAGTGATATTTTGCCATGCCGGCAGCTAGCTCTCTGCAACTCTCCCATGGTCGCCCACTGAAGCTAAGCAGGGCTGCGCCCGGTCAGTCCCACATGGGAATGCATGGTTGCTGCCGGAAGTGGTGTTAGTGAGGCCAGCAGGGGGCGCCCAACCTGCGGTCTGTGTGGGTCCTAATGTCCAGTATAGTGACTGGGAGTCTATACTGCTCAGTGAGCGCCGTCTTTCGAATGAGACGTTAAACCGAGGTCCTGACTCTCTGTGGTCATTAAAAATCCCAGGATGTTCTTCCTAAAAAAAGAGTAGGGGTTTAACCCCGACATCCTGGCCAGATCTGCCCATAGGCCTCTGTCCATCATGGCCTCCTAACATCCCCATATCATAATTGGCCTCCTCTCCACCAATCAGCTAGTGTGTGGTGTGCGGTCTGGCGCAAAATGGCTGCTGTCGCGTCATCCAGGTGGATTCTGCACACTGGTGGTGGATGAGGAGATCCCCCCATTGTGTGTAAAGCGCTTTGAGTGCCCAGAAAAGCGCTATATAAATGTAAGGAATTATTATTATTATTATTATTATTATTTTATTTACTTATTTTTGTTTGGCAAATATGCTCATTTCACGAGTTAAACAGTTTAGTTTTACCATTTTT
>CAIGQQ010032163.1:2187-25705 GCA_903798035.1 Danio albolineatus
AGCCCTGTCCTGTTGGACAGGGGGATGTAGAAGTTGTTTCCTTCAGTGCCGTTCATCTCTGCCTGCTAGTGATTCAGAACACGAGGAGGATGCAATCTGTTGCAGTGGACCTGCTCTTTATTGCATAGATGCATCAGCTGTGGTTATATATCCCTGTGGGGATCCTTATAAGGGATAAATCCAGGAGCGCAAGATAGGGAGGGTGTTACAATGTGGGATTTGAATGATAAGAGCAGACATAATCACTTTTGGACTAATCAGTCAGTGAAGCTTTGGATCTTTTTGACATCTGAGATTCTTATATATATAAGACAATGTCGCTTATCAGTGCAGAGTGAGTATACGCAACACTGTGCTTCGTTGAAAATTGTGATTGTACGTTTATTTCTGCTCTTTGTTGACTTACTAGTGACAAGAACACGCTTAAAGGGGATTTCGTGTCAGATTAGGACTTGCAAATTATTCTCCCATCATTTTATGGTTGTTTGTCGATAAGTTTTGTAGGTTTCACACTTGTGCTGAACCCTATTCTGTTTTGTGCCACAAGATTTGCGATAATGAGGTTGATGGAAGATTAATTAGAAGATTAATTAGCTTAATTACAAGTAGTAGCTCCAACAGGATGTACTCGATAGGTTGTTTTCTTCAGTGTGCGAAATGTAACAGCAATAGTGCTTGGGTTTTTATTTTTTCAGAAGTTGTTTTTCTGAAAATGCTGAAATCTAAGGAAAATTCGAATCAAATGTACAGTATTTTCAGTTAACGTTGATTAAACTCTATTAAAGCGGTAAGTAATTGTTTAATGAATTGATTAAATAAGATGTCAAGGGTTTACAAACAATGTTCATTCAATTCATTCAACTGCTGTTTTAATTCTGGGTGTAGATGAGTTTACGGTTGTTAATCAAACCTATTGTTCATGATAGCCCTCAATTAACTCAGGTTTGTTATTCTTTAACAGTATATTAGACGTAATATTAATTGTAAGCGCCATGATTCTATTCAATTAAATGAATCTGTTTGGTTTAATCCATTAAGAATGAATTTACTTTTGTATTTAAGAGTTATTTTCCTTTGACTATTTATACAATACATTTAGTTTCTTTGAATTCATTACTGCATGATTTCACATGAGTTTATTTTAATAAACTTAACATTATATATACAACAAATAAAGTGCAAGCACTACTTTCAGATCAAGTGTAGAAGTTTGATTCAAGAAGTGTATTTTTTATATTAATTTAAATAATTCAATAGTGTTTGTTGTTGTATTTCTTTTATTATTCCGAATGCATGTTGTTTGCTTTATTTAAATAACTTATATAAAACACTTTATTAAACTACAGACTTGTTTCAGGAATCACATTTACTATAAATAAATGTGCAAAAGTCAGATTCAAAAAAGAAAATGTAGCTTTAGTTCTTGATTATTCATAATTCATTGCTGCAGCATAATATATAATATAATATAGCATATACCTCCCATTTAAACAAGTTTAATAGTTTATAAAGCAATATAATAGTTGCATTACCTGATTTATTTGAATGAAATGTCTAAAGATTTGATTCTAGTAAGTTTATTATTTAATTGCTATGTTTTATTTCTGAAATTGCATGCAAATTTAATATTTATAAAGCTCATAATTAATTACTTTACATATCATTTAGCACATTGCATTGAGCTTCCACAGTATATAAAAAAATTAATGAATTACAAGGACCACATTCATTTGAATTAAACGTCATGCTTAAAGGTATGATTTTAGTGTGTTTATTTAATGTAATTGTATATTGTATATTACTATTTGTCTGTATTATGCATGCACAGCATTATTCAGTACTGAATCTTTCATTTAGCATATAAACTACTTTCAATCAATGAGTAAATCACAAACACCTCATTGAATTGAATGAAACTGCTGTCTTTTATCTATGTACGTTAGATCCTAGGTTACCACCAGTGATCATTTATCCACACACAAATCACCAAAGAAAGAGACATTTGAATGCATGTATTTATTATTCTACTATTCAACAAATATACCATATAGAAAATATATACAGAAAAAGCTGACAAAGCAGCTGAAAACAAAAATAAAGGAGTGACAATCCATAATGTCGCCGAGGTGAAAAGGTAATTCAGTATATGATGACGCATCTCGCTGAACCCTTGGGTGAGTTTAAGCAGTTCTGGTCACGACCTACTGATGTGATGATGACAAGAAAAGAGGCTTATGCTTAGATTTAGTGGTGAGCTATACCTTAAGATGAAGCATCGGTGGAGAGACGTGAGATAAACTAGTGCTGATCACAACTAATCTACCCACGCTCTGTTTATCGAAACGTGTCTGGAAAGTCAGCTAATGTCTTCTTTAAACTCAATGGATCCAAGGCAGAGAGATAAGGGGAGGGAGGGGAGTAGGGCCCTATTCAACGTGATTTTTCAACATTTACAGAGATTGAGCAGTGGATATTTATGCTTATTAAAGACAGTGGACTCCAAAGCATTAAAAGAATAATTGAGAAAGCATAGTTGGCAATTAGTTCTACGCTGGAGACACAGAGGACACCTCTGTTTTGCTTGTTGACACTGAGGAGGACTCATCATCACCAAGAGGACTCTTGCCACAGAAAAGGGTGTTGAGCATGCAGCTACGGAACTGGGGAAGAGAAAGTTGAAATTAATGACATTTCATTACCTTGGATACACAAGTGATTTCAGAATTGAAATGACATTTATGTACAGTACATGTGCAATGTAACGATCTCAGATTAAAAGAATGGTTTGTACTCATTGTGGTGTTCTAATTCAAAAACTATAATGAAATCAAGTACACTGGAGAGAAATGATGGGTTAAATCAAATCAAATTTGGAGAAATTCTAGGTCACATTTTTCATTAAAATATACACTGTTTGAAAATTACCATGATTTTAATGATTAAAGCAATGTAAAAATGCACGAGTAAACATCTCTGACTTGGTTAACAGTAGTTTCCTCAATATAAATTCAGCAAATAACAATAAAATTGACTTTACCAAAACTCATGACACATTTTATGCCAAATATAGATGCTGTACTTCAATGCAATGATGTATTAACACTATAAATGAATAAGTTTACTGCACAATTTAGAAGTTTTTAATAATAAAATTCTGACAAAATCTTCCAAGCTTTTTTACAGTGTGCATTGACCCAACTGTTGAGTTGTTTATCGATTTATACCTGAATTTAGGTTTCCTTAAAGTGCATATACTAAAGATATTGTATTAAAAATGGCTCACCTGTTTGTTTAGGAGCACATAGATGATTGGGTTAAACAAGGCAGAGGCTTTTGAGAAAAAAGCTGGGATAGCCATGGCTTGTGCGGAGAAAGCAGCTCCCCTGTTAAAAAAGATCCAGGCAGCAAAGCTGGCGTAAGGAACCCAAGCCACCAAGAAGCCCAAAACCATCAGGATGACCATGCGTGTCACTTCCCTCTCAGCCTTCTGGGTGGACTCAGATTCCTGCTGTTGAGCTGCAGCCTGAAAGAAAAGAATTAAAAACAAAGTTTGAAATACTTTAATACATTTCTATGTGCTAAGTGTTGTTGTAGTGTTATATATTTACTCACAGCTTTGACTGTGCAAACGAGGCTTCCATAAGTGAAGAAGATGGTTGTAACAGGAACGCAGAAATGACAGCTGAACATGTACAAGACATATGATTCATTGTTGAATTCTGGGTTCAGGGTGTAATAATCAGGTCCACAGGAAGTCTGCATTCCCTCAGGGATGTATCTGTGTCAAAACAATAAAAATAAGACAGTCACACAACTTTTCAGACCCTACTCTCTTGCATTAAAGTATTGGTAGACTGTAAGTTTAGGGTTATGGTTAGTTGAATAAATACTTGCAGAGTTACATTTAGTCAATAGGATATCCGTTGAGAGACTTTTCAAAAAAGTGTCACCACTGTTAATTAATATGTAGATACTCATATTCAGTAGAAGACAGTTAAAATAAAGTGTTATCATATAGAACAACAACTTTTGTCTGAATAAACTCCTAATATACTACTTTTTAGTCGTTATGAAGGTGGTTATGTTAAGGTTATATAAACTGTCATCATTTACTACCTTTACACTTGTTACAAAACTGAGATTCTTCACATTTTGAAGAATGTTTGAAACCCGAAGGCATCGAATATCAGACTGTTATTTTGTCCTACTAAGGATGTCAATGGCTTCCAAAATGTCTTCTAGAGAAAAAGGAAACTCATCAAGTTTTGGAAGTGGTAAACAGTTCATAAATCCCCTTATTGGATAGTCATGCAGTATAAGCAGCCAATATGCAACATAGTAAGCAACTAGTTAAAAGTGACTATTGATCTCCATCCTGAAGCACGACCATTGGTTAAACTTGGTGATTATTTGAGCCTTAATCTCTTTTGCGCTGATTAAAAGTCTCTAATTAGCGTTAATGACTTACCTAGACCAGCCAAAAAGTGGGGGAACTGCACAGCTAGAGGCCATGATCCATGTGAAAGCAATGCCTGCCATTGCATGGTTTGAGGAGAATTTGAAGCTTCCCATTGGCTTGCAAACCACAATGTACCTCTCAATGGCAAGAACCACCAGAGACCAAAGGGCAACCTGACCTGCGGACAAACAAAATGATCACAATATGGAATTTGAAACAATAAAACAAACAAATTCCTGCTGAAATATTCCTACCTCCAAGTGTAGCAAAGAAGCCCTCAATGGCACAACCTGTAGGACCTAGAGCCATATAACCATTAATGGAGCAATAGAACGTAACCGTGAATCCAAAAAAGGCCATAATTGTTCCAGCAAAAGCCAAGTTCACCAAAATGTAATTTAAAGGCTGCCTCAGCTTTTTGTGCTGAGCTGTGACCAACAGCGTGAGCACATTGATCGGCAGCCCGAAGCAAATCAGAAAAAACATGTAAAAAGCCAGTGCCTTAAACTGCCATGGATCTGCCAAGTAATACTGTGTGTATTCGTAAGGACTCCTCACTAGCCCAGTCCTGTTGGACATAGGAATGTAAAAGTTGTTTCCTTCAGTGCCGTTCATCCTGCTGGAGGTGTTGCACGTATGCCAAGAAGACACCAGCAAAACTGTACTCCACAAAACTGCCAGCTGCCCGCTTTTATATCTTCAGCAGAGTCCCCTGTCAAAAGGGGTGTCACCATTAAGAAGATTTGGCGGACACCAAGCTTCATAACCTACTGGATTGAATCTACTTGGCTCATTACCAACTTTCATATGATATCCATCCCCTCTATAGGGGATTTAGTTTCAAATCTTCGACCTTGTAATCTTTGTTCTAAGTCGGAGGCTGAGAGATTATCCAGTGGAATGGGTTGCATACAGTCCTCCCATCTTTACATTCCCCTGGTCACACACTTAAACATTTCATGTTTGAACACCACAGCTGAAAACAAACTAAAAGAATTAAAAAGCTGACTATGAGAAAGTAGAACCAAATGCTTGAGGTTAAGGATGTGATTTTGGCTACTGCAGTGGTGTGAGGAAGACTAGGGTCTCTATTTTTGAAATGACTGACTGGATTTTGTTACTAGGGGTGTGAAAAGCAAAATGTTTCTTTACATCTGAATAAATTGCAGATATAAAACTTCCTTATGTGTCTAAAATTGAAATGAAATGAACATATTTATAATGTGAAGCAATTAGACATCACTTTTTGTGTGCAATGCATGTACATGAGGAGAAAGGGGAATTTATAACATTCATATATAGCCATAAAAAAGTAATATTAACGAATATAATACTCTTATATCACTAAATGTGCAAAATAACTTTAACCAAGATTTTAAAAATGCTGTACAAAAGTGTTCAGATGCAGAGTGTCATCTGAAATTGTCTTTTAAAATAAGCATTTATATCATGCTATGTTTATGTTTTAGTTATTTCACTTTAAAGGTAATGAAAATAACCTTTTTTTGCCATTTTGCCATTGAAAAATCACACAAGGAGCCAGAGAAAAAAATGCTCATTTTAGGAGTTTAAGTTTTTGTGTCTGAATTTTGATATCTTTACAGCTGTATCACATATATTATATTCATAAACTATATCTATGTGTGATTGACAAATTGAGGATTTAGGATTTTTATAAATCTTCTGAACCATTTATTAATATTAGATAAGGTTTACTCAAATAATTCATATTAAAATGAATGGAAAGTCATGCATCTGTTAATATTATTTAACTGACCTAAGAAAACATGCACTATTTGCACATTCATTAACAAAAACTAAATTATAAAAGTTGTAGTGCGTCTTGCTCATTGTTAGTAATACTAGCCAATGCATTTTCTTACATTCACTGATGTTTTATATAGTGTGTTGACTTCATTAGATATGATGGAACAAACATTGCTTTCACAAACTTCAATCTGTTTTAAAAATCTGAAAACCAAAATAAAACAACACAAAATTTGGAATGCATGCTTTTATTTCAATATACTACCTAAACTTTTTATAAAATATTTACAGAATCTGACCTGATCAAGTCAGACAGCTTTTGCAGACAATACAATGACCAAAAAAATAAAATAAAATAAAGACCTCCATCAAAACATACAAATGAGTTGAAATAATTGGTGCAAGAGTAGATATTGTGCATAGATCCAGATGAATTCAAGTATATTTTATTGAATACATTTCCATTGCTTCCACCTAACATTGGAGAAAACGATTCCATAAATCCAATAAACATTTTCCTTTAACCTCAGAATCAGCCATTCTTGATAAAATGCTGGACATTTAAGTGGACATGTTTGGTCTTGAAAGAAACAGCAGTTGCAAATGGCCAGAGAAGTACTGCATGTCCGTGAGTGTCCCATTTGAATGACGGAGCACTGAATAGGCAGATCTATGCAGGAGACACAGAGGACACCTCTGTTTTGCTTGTTGACACTGAGGAGGACTCATCGTCACCAAGAGGACTCTTGCCACAGAAAAGGGTGTTGAGCATGCAGCTACGGAACTGGGGAGGAAGATAACATAACATTAGAATCAATTCCACACTGTACAGCCAAACAGTCAACTTTATCAAATGAAATGGGTTTAGTTAATTCAAAATTTACTAAACGTTAATTCTACTCATTTGAAAAGAGTTTTGAACTCAGTGTTGAAGGTAATTAAATACCTCATTACTTCAACTCAAATGGAGTAAGTTCACTGTACTCATATAGTTTAGTTTTTTAGCTCAAATGGTTTGTAGCAATTGGTTTCCTTAAATGGTTTAAGTTGCCTTTACTTATTAGGTTTTACAGTAATGATTTGAGTTCTCTTCATTTATTGAGTTGTATATATGCTCAATTTGCTTGGTTTACTCAAATGGATTAAGTTCACAGTACTCATTAGGAGTAGTTTTTGAACTTAAATTGTTTGTTGCAATCAGTTTCCTTAAATGGTTTGAGTTACCTTAACTTTTACAGTGCACATGTTTTAGATGCAAAGATAATAGCATCAGCATTTAAGCGATATCTGCAGCATTCAATTATTAACCTGAAACACTAAGATATGTGTTCAAATGGGAACATGGCTCACCTGTTTGTTTAGGAGCACGTAGATGATGGGGTTAAAAACAGCTGAAGTCTTAGAGAAAAAGGCTGGGATAGCCATGGCTTGTGCGGAGAAAGCAGCTCCCCTGTTAAAAAAGATCCAGGCAGCAAAGCTGGCATAGGGAACCCAAGCCAACAAGAAGCCCAAAACCATCAGGATGACCATGCGTGTCACTTCCCTCTCAGCCTTCTGGGTGGACTCAGATTCCTGCTGTTGAGCTGCAGCCTGAAAAATTTGAAAGACAAAGAAAGAATTAGGGATGTGCAATGAGGCCAAGGGCTCTATTTGACCATCACTCATTTAATTAAAATGTGTACATACAGCCTTGACTGTGCAGACCAGACTGCCGTAGGTAAAGAAAATTGTGGTGACGGGTATGCAAAAGTGGCAGCTGAACATGTACATGACGTAAGACTCGTTATTAAATTCAGGATTCAGTGTGTAGTAATCTGGTCCACAAGAGGTTTGCATCCCTTCTGGAAGATACCTGGAAGATTAGAAATATTTGAGATGAGAACTGAACTGAGAACTGAACTCCGTCTACCTAAATCTGATAAATTACCTGGACCAGCCTAAAAGTGGGGGGACTGCACAGCTACAGGCCATGATCCATGTGAAAGCAATGCCAGCCATCGCATGGTTTGCGGAGAATTTGAAGCTTCCCATTGGCTTGCAAACCACTATGTACCTCTCAATGGCAAGAACCACCAGAGACCAAAGAGCAACCTGACCTGAAGACAGGAATTAGATGTTAGTACACCAGCATGCACTGCGTTCAAATCTATCCACTGCTAATTACCCCTTACCTCCGAGTGTTGCGAAAAATCCCTCCATTACACAGCCTAATGGACCAAGAGCCATGTAGCCCACAAGTGAGCAGTAGAAAGAAACCGTAAATCCAAAGATGACCATAATTGTGCCTGCAAAAGCTAAGTTGACCAAAATGTAGTTGAGCGGCTGTCGCAGTTTCTTGTGCTGGGCTGTAACCACCAAAGTCAGGACATTGATGGGAAATCCAAAAATGATCAGTAGAAACATGTAGAAAGCCAGAGCCTTGAATTTCCACGGTTCTGCCAAATAGTACTGGGTGTAATCATAAGGACTTCGCACAAGCCCAGTCCTGTTTGACATGGGGATGTAGAAGTTGCTTCCTTCTGTCCCGTTCATTTTGACTGAAATCTAAATTAAAACTCGTCTATTTGGAAATGTGAACGAGCAGTTCAACTCCACTAAGAGATGGTCAACCCCAAAGTGGACAGCATCAGGTATGCTTATATACTCTTCTAAGGAAGCCAAAACTGGAAAAGGGGTGTCACCAATAAGATTATTTGGCTCAGATCAGAGTTCATAACCGCCACAGATTGTACCCTGGGATTTGACCCTACCTGTCAACATGATATCCATTTCTTCCAACAAGGATTAGTTTTTAGCTTTGCGCTTCTCTTAAGCTGCATCTTAAGCCACTGAGATCAGCTCAAAGTCCAGTAATGCTCACATTTCTTCAACTCAGACATGCTTCGTCCACTTCATCATACACTTGACAAATTGTAGAATGAAGGTTATACTATCTAATGATGGTCTAAAATCTTTTTTTTTTTAAGTGGTTCCTTATGTAATAATTTTCATGTTTAAAAAACTTCACATCTATTAAACTGAAAGTGCAGTAAGAAAGTCAGTTTAGGAAGGGCTTCAATGGCTTCATTAACTGACATGTAAAAGGATTCATTAATGAATCATTTGTTTGCCAACATGTAGTTATCCAGTAGGTAAATTAATTATAAGAGCATTATGGAGAGACACATTTAACTCAACTACTATACTGCATAAGCTTTTTAAAAATATATTTAAGGGAATAAAAATACACACATGCATGTATGCGTTAAGTAAGGTAGCTATTAAACACAATTCAATTTTTACAGAAGAATGTGCGCAAGAACAGAAAATTTAAATAAAGATTTGTGAAAAAAAACAAGATTCCAAAGATTGTTTCAATCAATCAGTCAACCAACCAATCGATTAATCAATCAATAATAAATTCCCTTCATGCCATGATCCATGTGAAATCAATGCCTGTATTATGTGATTGGAAGAATTATGGTGCCATTGGCTTAAACTCAAAGTACTTCTCAATGGCATGAGTCACCACAGAAACCTGACCAGTGAAGTCCTCCTATAATCATAGCAATTTAGTGTAAAAAGAACACCACTCTTCTAAGAGAGGTATTGTTTATAAATTGGTACATCTTTTAATATCAGGAACGAAATAAACATAACTAACAGTGCAACATTACAAGTGAAAAAAGCAGACATGAAAGCATCTGATTGATCGCAAATCAGCAAAGAACCAACATTAAAAATACTACAGTAACTTATAATAAACACTATAGTGTTTTGACTGTACTAAAGCAAAATATTATATTTTATATTGTATTAATTATATAGCTGCTATGTTAAAACAACAACTATGGTAAAAACAAATGACTCAGTACTGCAGTTTTATATTGGATAGTACACTACAATACAATAGAGTACGGGACCGTTCTGTGGATCAATTGGCAAGGGCCACACAAGAAATGATTCATTATTTCCATTTTATTTATTATTTGAGTTCTTTATTTTGAAAAAATAATTTACCATATTAAATATGACCAGTTACATCTACATTGCACACGCTAGCAAAATGAGTAAAAAACAGATGTCTTTGGAAAGTTTCTGTGCAAAAGGGAAAAGGCCCAGTGAAGGACCCACGAATATGGATCTGCAACCCATTTGTAGACAAATCAGGTCAATCCAGCATGTCTGTAAAAGAAGATCAACTGCTGGAGTGGCCTTAGTTGCCGTTCACATATTGTGTCTTGTCCACGCACAAGTTTATTATTTCCAATGGAGGCGTGCGGCCTTCCATCTACACCCAGTTTATAACATCTCATCTTTTCAAAATGCCGCAAGCACACTGCGAGTCACAAGACAAGAACTGACCTATTAGCTTCATACTTTGCATTAAATATACACATTTCAGTTGACTCGTTTTCTCAAGCACAGAACAACCAAACACTGCAGTGCTTTCTAATTTTCTCCATATTCTTGTATCAGAGCTGCAGCAATGTTTTGTCATCTTTTCATATTTTGTGTATAGTGAAAGCAGATGATGGTCGTCTAGCAATCTAATCAATGTACACCCACCCTCCGGGCCACGGTAAAATGATCAAGCATTGATCGGTCCACGGTGATAAAAAGTATTTAAGTATTTAAAAAAAGTATTTAATTTAAGCTAAAGTGTTTAATAATTGCTACAGTATGCTGTAGTATTCATTAACAAAGAGTTCTGAATACTATAATAAATACACTTTACTTTATTGCGGTTCAAATACTGTAGTGTTTATTATAAATTGCTATGATTTTTTTTTTCATATGAAGTGAACGAAAGAAGATTTCTGTTTCCTTTAAGGCAGAGCCCCAGAGTTTTCAAACTTTTGAAAGGACATATTGTTTTAAATGATGTCACAACAGCTCTTCAATTTTTGCTCGATGTACATTGAGACCTTCTGTACAAAAGTAAAGATTTCATCAGTTTATTGGACCACTTTTTTGCTGATGCAAAAAGCCTTTTAGCATCCAAACACTGGGATAGCATCCATGCACAATTAGGATGAACAATGTTCTGCTCTGAAACCCTCCTTTCAATTAAGGTGACATAAATTTGGCTGGTGCTGCCTACATAAACACTTTTTCTAGTTCAGCTTCTATAGTGGATAGATCAGAAGGATTATGCAGTGTACGATTTGTATGAAGTACAATGTGATTCTTGATTAACATCTATGTTGATCCTGGAACAACATTTTTGTTTAAAAAATATAATCTATATCATTCCCCACCCCTTAACCCAACCATAACTGTAAATGATTGCCTAAATTAGAGGGGAGTAATAATTGGATACCACTTGTGTAGAAGTGCATAAACCTAATCATAAGCCTAAACTTAACATAAACGTTAAACTTATCTCTTAAATCTGATGAAATTCTTAATTTCCAGGACCATGTCCTATTTGGTGAAATCAGGTTTGAAGAACATGACTCCAAGGCATTTGTCCTGTCTTCCAAATTCCTAAGTTGGCAATCCGGTGGAGCTGGACAAGCAACCAGCAATTCCAATACATGGTGGCTCCAACTAGCAATCTTTAGTATTTAAAGAATGTGCTGCTAATATCTTGGTGCAACATACCACAGGACACATGTGTCAGTTTTGGGTGAAATCCTCATATTTTCTGTGTTTTTGCTGAACCATTATTTAAACAAGCTACCACTGTGTCTTGCAAACTACACATAGATAAAACATTCAATGTTTTGGGTCTGGACAGGTAGTGGATACTGAAGATTCCTTTACACTGTTACCACACACACTGAATTGAATTTTTAGGTTAAGTCATTATCATTAACCATGACCATGTCACTACCATGTTAACCGTCAGAAAAAAAAATGTTTCAAGAGTTTGCACTAAACTGATGATTGACCCAGGGCTCCCTCCCGTTTGCAGGGCGAGAGAGGTGTTGGAGCTTAGGTAGATGATGATAACCCCCCGTCCTCCTGCTGCTTAAGAATTGCGATGAGGGTATGCTGCTGGTGGAATTTGACTATGGGGCTGATTTGTTTTAGTCAATTTACTTATGTCTCATGTTTTGGACTGTGGGAGGAAACAGGAGGACCCGGGGAAAACCAGGCGAGCACGGGGAGAACATGAACTCTGCACAGAAATGTCAATTGGCTGGGTAGAGGCCTGAACCAGAGGCATTCTTGCTGTGAGGCAACAGTGCTAGCCACTGGGGGAAAAAGAGGAGGAGAGGGGGTGGAAGGGGGGATTCCTCAAGGCAAAGATGACTAAGGTAAGATGCTTTGGTTATTTATACTAAGTTGGGAATCGTCTGATTGGTGGATCGTGCATTAGCTTGAGTCGGAGCCAGCCGTGTCAATCATAAGCATGTGATCCTCTCGAAATTAGTTTATAAATAAACTTTACTTATCTGTTTGGCCTTTTGAATTTGAAAACACACTGGATGTTTAGTCATGTGCCGCATATTGTACCCATATTCATGATTGTACCAAGATTTTTGTGCCTGCTTTTCACTGAAAATAAAAGATAAATGTACAGTCATATAGCATTCCTGAATATATGACAGAAGAATTACTCAAAATTGTGGTCCATCGCCAAAACATGACAACTGTGTTTCATATCATATATGACATTTTGAGTGTAACCTGGATAATAATAATTGAATCATTGAATTATTAAGGCTGGTCAGCATTTTAAATGTTTCAGTGAACAAGCAAATTTTTGGAAAATGACTGAAAGTGCACAGAAAGTTTTTTGAAAAGGAGAAATGTTTCGTATGTTATTGCCTTAAAAAACAACCAAATTTTATAATAAAATGAACTCAATATTACATCCCCCAAAGATCCATATCGGTGGACTATTTCACAAACCACATCCATTTAGACGGGCGCCACGGTGGCCTAGTGGGTAGCACGTTCGCCTCACAGCAAGAACGTCGCGGGTTCGATCCCCGGCTGGGCCAGTTGGCATTTCTGTGTGGAGTTTGCATGTTCTCCCTGTGGTTGCGTGGGTTTCCTCCGGGTGCTCCGGTTTCCCCCACAGTCCAAAGACATGCGGTACAGGTGAATTGGGTAAGCTAAATTGGCCATATGTGTGTGAATGAGAATGTATGGATGTGTTTCCCAGAGATGGGTTGTGGCTGGAAGGGCATCCGCTGCGTAAAACAAATGCCGGATAAGTTGTCGGTTCGTTCCGCTGTGGCGACCCCGGATTAATAAAGGGACTAAGCCGAAAAGAAAATGAATGAATGAATGAATCCATTTAGACTGTTCAATTAAAAAGGATACAGATATCATAAGTGGATAGCATAACATGGTGTACTGGACTCTGCAGTTTAGCAAAAGTCTGTGCATTTGCATGCTGAGACTTATTTCTATTTACCAGGAAAAAAGACAGAAATACACAATGTGTGTATATTTTCTTTTCTTTTTATGCCTGTTTGCTTTATCAGATTGCTTTACTTTATTTGCTAGTTTATTAGTGTGGATTACTAATCAGGCATGCATTGTAGCAGGGATGAGAGCCTGCTACAATGTTACAATGTTACAATTTGTTGTCCTATGGAGATGTTTGATTGATTATTTAGTCTGCCTGTTCTATGGTAGAGGCTAACAATTGCTGGAAATCAGCTAATAGGTTTAGCTCCTTGTTTGGCAATCTGCTCACCAGGGATACAAAAAGATTAGCCAGTCCTTGTCAACTTGTGCTAGCCACCCTGGGCTAACTATGTAGTGTGAACCCAAACAGTTCTATAGCCTACAGTAGTACTGGTCAGTACTCACACATGCACTTTTAAATGAGTGCTATTTATCACAACTTGTGGAGATCTTACATTTATTAAGGTTTTGGACATTTTGTCCAATTTGTTTTTTTTTTTTTTTTTTTTTTTTTTTTTTTTGCAAAATGCTTTTTGAAATTGCTGACTTGAACTAACTTTTCACAGTGTTTTTATTTTTATTTTCGTAAAAGAGTTATATCGTCATGTCCTCAAATGCACAGTTTAAAAACATGCAAACATGCCTTGTCAAGAGTATGCCAAATCAACAGATGGTCATATATTCATAACTGTGACATCATGTTGGCCGGCCAATCAGAAGTCTCAAAAATGAGCCCTTTCACAAATTGTTACAAAACTCTACTGTAAGAGTTTTTTTCTGTTGAACGCAAGTGACGATATTTTGAAGAAAGTTTTAATAAAACAACATGGTCTATTATCATCTTTAAAATTATCATTTTCTGTGTTCAATAAAATAAACTCTTACAGGTTTGGAAATTGTAGATGGTAAGCAAATGATGACAGAATTCTCATTTTTGGGTGAACTATTGCTTTCAGCATGCTTTTCCAATAACAACTGTTTCTTCCAATCCATATAATGCCATTTGCGCTGTACATACATATTGTTTTCGTTACTTCTTTTATGAAATACTAAATTGTTTTAGCTTTACAACCAAAGGAAGCAATTAATATATAATCCATCATGAACGCCACATCTCTCAGATCAAAAGTCCAAATCCATTAAATCCAAATTCATTCATTTATTTTCCTTTGGCTTATTCATCAAGGGTTGCTACAGCATAATGAACCGCCAACTTATCCAGCATATGTTTTACGCAACAGATCCCCTTCTAACTGCAACCCTGTACTGGAAAACACCAATACAGTCTTACATTCACACTCATACACTACGTCCAATTTAGTTTATCCAATTCACCTATAGCGCATGTCTTTGGGCTTTGGGCTGGACCTGGAGGAAACCCATGCAAACACAGGGAGAACATGCAAACTCCACATAGAAATACCAACTGGTGCAGCCGTCACTTGAACCAGCGACCTTCTTGCTGTGAGGTGACAATGCTAACCTCTGAGCCACCATGCCGCCCAATTCGTTTTAGTGAATAATCAAAAAGTACTAATATGATGTTACCAATCTGCTTCTTTTTGTACGCTTGTAGTGTATTTTGTAGCTTGACTATCCTACTGTATTGAAGCTTCCATCGACACAGTTGTCAAGTCAGGATGTAAATGCTCAAGCTTCCTTCTTAAGACTCTGTTGGCAGTAAACACAGTTCAATCAAAGTACACCAACAGCAAGGTAGTCCTCACTGGCAGTGAAGTGTCTGACTTTTTAAGGCAAGGCAAGGCAAGGCAAGTTTATTTCTATAGCACATTTCATACACAGTGGCAATTCAAAGTGTTTTATATAAATAGGAATAAATGAGACATAAAAACAAATAATAAAAATGATTTAAAAACAAATTAAAAATGTGTTAAATAGGTTAGAAAAGAATGAGAAGGAAAAGAAAGACATAGTGCGATCTGTCAGACACGGCACAGTGCTCATTCAGGTAAACAGATCTGTTTTCAGTCTTGATTTGAATGTGCCTAATGTTGGAGCACATCTGCCCACATACCAAACGGACTTGGTCCAAAATGTGGCCTCATTATGACACTGCTGGCGTGTTGCCGGCACTGGCGTGCGTAATGTCAGCCGAATGTGGGCCATGCATGGCAATGATGGCACTGCATGCATGACGGCAAACTACATTTGGGCCAGTTATGGATGAGAGGTGTGTGGTCCAGATCAGTGTAGCAATTGTTCACATTGTTTAGGTAACATTAGGCTGGGTTATGGCTCAGTTTTTGAGCTTTCTGGTTAAAGTACAAACTTATAGCTGAGAATCGGTACCAATAATAGGCCTGTTTTGGCCCCGTTAAGGGCCAGATAAGTGTGATAAATTGGCTGAGATTCAGGCGGGTTATGGCCCATGTGTGGCCCTTGTCTTTAATCCAGTTATGGGCCACTTCAGGACTGTCATTCTTTGTGGTACTTGGGCCAAAGGAAAAGTAATGGTGTGACCCAGAGCTGGGACTGAAAACATTTGCTATGTGGGTGAGAATTGGTACCAATAATAAACCTGTTTTGGCCCAGTTCAGGGCAAGTTAACGGTGTTAAATTGCCTGAGATTCAGGCTGGTTATGGCTCATGTGTGGCCCTTGTCATTTATCCAGCTATGGGCCACTTCAGGACGTTCATTCTTTGCAGTACTTGGGCCGAGGGAAAACTTACTGTGTGGTCAGTACTGTTTGGCCAGAAAACATTTGCTATGTGGGTGATCATTTCTGGAAGCTGATTCCAGCAATGGGGTGTGTAGTAGCTGAAGGCCGATTCACCCTGCTTTGACTGAACTCTTGGAATGACCCTAAAGATCTGAGTGATCTGTTGGGTTTGTATTCAGTGAGCATATCTGTAATGTATTGAGGTCCTAGGCCATTTAGTGATTTATAGAAAAGTAATAATACTTTAAAATCTATTCTGAATGTAACTGGGAGAGTGCAAGGTCTCAACTAAATAGCAAAAACCTTCACTTTGTTGTATTTACTAACCAATCAAGCTTAGTTTTCCAATTGCTGACGAAGGCCGTTCCCAACAATATCATACTGTAGGCTTCCACTGGAATGGCTTGTTTTAATGTCCATGCTCTTTAAATATCATCCAACTATTGATGCTCTGTATGTGCATATTAATCTCCAGCCTCCGGTGCCTAGACTGCAGCTCTGCTTAAGACGTCTGGCCAAAGGAGAAATGGTCATGCCCAACTGAGACTGGTTTCTCTCTAGGTTTTTTAATTCTTCACTTTTTCCTCGCCGCTGTCGCCACTGGCTTACATGGTTCAGGACTTGTAGGGCAGCGCATCAATAGATTATTCTTTAGTGTTTAAACTCTCAGTAGTGAATTGAACTAACCACACTGAATTGAACTAAAATGAACTTCAACACTGAAAACTGGACTGACTCTGTTTCAATTTTTTATAATGCATGTGAAGCTGCTTTGAAACAATCTACAGTGTAAAAGCGCTATACAAATAGAGATGAATTAAATTGAATTGAATATTACTTCACCTACCTACATATTGAAATATTTCTATGCTGTAGGATTACACATAATTTCTTGAATTGGTTTAATTGGAGATTGTTTGAAACTGTGAGCGATAAATATCCTCAGGTGTAGGCTAAGCAAATAAACATGCAGTTTCTCTTAACCTACACCAATCTGTCCAACACTGTGTGATGAACTTTTAATCAGGATGGATACTATAGACTAGAGCTGTTTCTCAATATGCGTTCTTGCGTCCTCGTGTTCTCGTGTAACGTCATCATCATCCGCCGAAGTTCCGTTCCAATACTCAAGACCGCATGAAAGGAGGACGCGTGAAAGTTCCCAGATGAGTTCTTGATATCGAGGACGCACCGATGCAGACTTGAGCACTGAACTCGCTTTAAAAGTCCCAGAAGTCATTACGACTGGAGGTGGGAGGCGCAGCATTTTGAATAGATTTATTATTAAAGTTCAGAGATGACACTTATTTACCTCAGGAGTTTCCCCAAATGAGACGGTGAAAGTAGACATTAATGTGAAAATATTAATAAAGGCATAAGCACATTTAGGGTGTTTATTTTTTAAAATGCGCATTAAAATCTGTGTTATTTGTGTTGTGCAGTATATATTTGTAAAGTCTTTATGCAGAGGATATATTGTGAAACGGGGGAAAACAGTAAGTCACTGTATGAATGCTGTAATGTTTAAATAATTTTTGATTAAAGATGCGTGAGGGTCATATGACCATCAGGAAGAACGCAGCATCTCATTTCTCACAGGACGCGCTCTCTGTCCTCGCTGTCTTCCGTTCTCTGCGTTCTTGGAATTGAGAAACAGCCTAGATAACCTGGCAGGTGCTGTAACACTGGCAGATGCCAAGTTAGATGTGACCTAATTGAACTCTAGTGGATCTTGTGGTTGGCATCACGTGCTTTATCATGAATAGACAAAATATATAGTGTGATAAACTTTTTTTGAAACGTTTATCATTAAAGTATAACACCTAGCATCATTATGTACGCTGGTTTATCCTAAATCCAAAGCCCTAAAATTAGCAACACTTTAGATTTCACATTTGCTTTTTCTAATGATTTAATCTGATCTCATCTATAAATCTCCCTTTGCTGGCCAAGGCTATATTCTCAATATCAAAGCTGAAAGTAATCACGCTTCTTTCACTGCCTAACAGCCAAACCCAAGTCACATGAGAAACTAGAAGCAGAAGACCATTTTTCACACTGCAAAAGCTGTCAACTAATATGAAATAAAATTCTACATTCAGAAATGATTATGCCTAACAAACTAAACGAATCTATGCAATAAATAAATCCATAAATGAAAATTAAGATGTCAAATAAGTACACACATGTTGAAATTAGTGGAGAAAGTGTTCAAAAAGTGCTTGTTAGCCAAAAGTAAAGCTAATACTATAGTAACAGTAAAATTAAAGCTTCTCAAGGAATGTATGAACTGAAACATTAAAAAAAAAAACTGAAGTAGCTCTGGGTTCATTCATTCATTCTTTTTCTTTTCGACTTAGTCCCTTTATTAATCAGGGGTCGCCACAGCGGAATGAACCATCAACTTTTCCAGCATATGTTTTAAGCAGCGAGAGCTTCATGAATTTATCAAATTCATTACAGTCGTGACACACCAACATATCTGGCCCAGTTCAGGCCCAGTTTTGTGTTAATAACTTGGCTGATATTTTGCCCCAGATATGGTTTGTGTTTGGCCCTTATCTGGAAGACAGACTTGGTCCAGTCATGTATCGTAATTCACTGTGGCATGTTGGCCATGCAAAAGCTGTTTGTGTGGGCCAGAGCTGGGCCAAAGAAGTGTTGCTATGTGGGATGCTACCCACATAGCAAAATTTCTCTGGCCCAAGTGGTTTATGTTTATGGTAAATAAATTCAAAGTAGACTCACAATAATACTAAATAAAGCACATAATCAGCACCTGAGGTGATTATTGTCATAGAGGTTTATGCTGTTGTTCAGCTATGACATAGCAGAAATAGAAACCAGACAAACCGAAACTCCTTAACGTGGAAAAGATACCTCTTAGCGTGTGTCGCATCATCATAGCGTGTGTAGTAGGACATGATGTTAAAGTAACATCTTCCTTTACTCTATAAACAACAAAAGAAAATCTTCTTTCTGTTGTATTTGGTCTTCTGTTTGTAACTTTCTTTCATATCATGTCAGGCTGTTCCAATTCACTGCTTAAATGCTTGCCGGAATGATTATTCTCCTCTTACAACAGCAAGGCAATTACACCAATAGTAATGCTGTTCACTGGACATTTTCTTTTGGTTTGACCACTCTCTTTAAACACTTGAAACTTTTGAGTGTTCTCAGTAGATATGTGACTCCTGAACTGCTTAGAGCAGCTCATCTGCATCAAATCATCCTTTTTTTTCTTTCTTTCTTTTTTTTTTTTTTTTTTTTACATTGCTCCTATTTTTGATTCTTGGTTTCAATTTCAGCAGAGCATTTTGTGTGGCTGATAATATATTTGTTTAGTGAGTAGTTGAACATATGAATGTGTTGGTTGGGCTGTAAGTGTGTATTGTGAGGGAAAGCGGGGGTTCTAACATTATACTGTTTCAGCATGTTTATAAAAACACTTGGAAAATCCCATCCGTCCATCTTTTCTTCCTCCCATACATGCATCTATCCTTCATTCTTTCCTTTCCTTTCTCTACATTACTCATATTCACCCATCCATACATCCATCTCTCCTTTCTTCCTTACTTTTCTCCGTTACTTTATGTCCATCATTCCTGCTCACCATCTTTCTTTGTCTATCCTTCTATCCATCTTTCTGTGATTTCTTCTTTCTTTCTTTCTTTCTTTCTTTCTTTCTTTCTTTCTTTCTTTCTTTCTTTCTAAATAATTAAATAAATTAACTAGCAAATACCTTAATTTACATTGCCATGGTGGCATAGTGGGTAGCACATTTGCCTCACAGCAAGAGAGTCGCTGGTTCGAGCCTCAGCTGGGTCTGTTGGCATTTCTGTTTGGAGTTTGCATGTTCTCCCCGTGGTTGCGTGGGTTTCCTCCGGGTGCTCCTGTTTCCCCCACAAGTCCAAAGACATGTGGTATAGGTGAATTGGGTAGGCTAAATTGTCCGTAGTGTATGAGTGTGTATGGATGTGTAAAACATATGCTGGATAAGTTGGCGGTTCATTCCGCTGTGGCGACCCCAGATTAATAAAAGGACTAAGTCGAAAAGAAAATGAATGAATGAATACCTTAATTAATCAGTTAATTTATTTTCATCCTTCCTTTCATCCATCCATAATTTCTTCCATCCATCTCTCAATTCTTCCTTCCTTTCATCCTTTCTTTCTTCCCTCCATCCATCCCTCCTTCCTTCTTTCCTTCCATAAATCCATCCATACATTCATCTATCCTTCATTCCTTCCTTGTTTGCTTCCTTTATTCTTTCCTTCCTTTCTTTTCTGTCCATCATTCCATTTTATCTATCCATCCATCCATTCATCCATCTATTATTTTATCCATCCTTTTGTCAAGTCCTGTATGTCTGCCTATCCATCCGTCAAACCTTTCACCATACCTTCTTTCTTTTTTCTTTCTTTCTTTCTTTCTTTCTTTCTTTCTTTCTTTCTTTCTTTGTTTCTTTCTTTCTTTCTTTCTTTCTTTCTTTCTTTCTTTCTTTCTTTCTTTCTTTCTTTCATCTATCCATAAAACTATCCATCAATCCATCCATCCAATCATCTTTCTTTCCTTTTCTTCCTATCTATACATACATTCATCCATCATTCCCTTTCTTTCCTTCTGTCCAACACTACAAACCATCCATCCTTCCATCCATACGACTGATACATTTATTCTGTCACCTGATTGCATCCATCGTTTTGCCCATCCTTCCATCCTTCTTTTCTTCCTTCCTTCATTTATATATACATATTTCCTTTCTTTCAAATCTCCATCCCTCCATTACTCTAATTTAACAATACATCCGTCCATTCCACAGTTCATCCCTCTATTCTTCCCTCTTCAGTGCATTATTTTAATGCAAGTCTTGTTTAGTATAATATTGTTTAATATTTTTTTCCTACTGGCATTTTTTATTTGCTTCCCCCAATCATCTTCTATCAGAAAGACAAACACAGCTGTGTGTCCACTGCCTGTCTCTTCAGGCTATAGCGGTAAATTGGTGCTAATTCCTTTACCTTGAGACTTCTGGCCAAAGTACAGTCTGCGGCAAGAATAATAGCTTAGATCTAATTATCTACTTTAAGTGAACTTTATTGAGAGTGAATTGTTTTAACACACTTACCTTCTTTCCTCAAATCACTGCCAAAAATCAATAGGATGGTAGGCCTGGAAAATCAATCACAGGTAACTAGAAAGGACACACTGATGTGTTTGGCTAAAATACTGTGGAAGATTATATTTGGGGATTATGATTTGCTTTTTACAAATAATTCTTCCCCATAGTTGTAAGGTCAGATCAAAGGACAATTTCCACCACCAAGACCTACTTTCTGGAATTTTGCTGAATTTTGCATTATAAATATGTCAATATATTGGAAATATTTAAATATTTTTATACAGATATACTAGTGTGATTTTGTATATAGCACATGAACCTTCAGTTTATTCATTCATTTTCGTGTCGGCTTAGTCCCTTTAACCCTCAGTTTATCCAAAAAAGAAAGTTATTTAAGGGATAGTTCACCCAAAACCAAAAGATCAATCATCATTTTTCAACATCAACATATTTGGCTTTCCTTTTTCTGATGAACACAAAAGAAGTTATTTTGAAAAATGTTGTTAACTTGTCACCATTGACTTCCATAGTATTTGTTTCTTCTACAATGGAACTCAATGGTTACAGGTTTCTAACGATTTTCAACATTAAAAAAATGCACATAAAAAGTTTGGAACCACTGAGGAAATAGTGAGTGAATTTTAATTTTGGGGTGAACTATACCTTTAAATACATTCCTAGAGCTATTTTGCGTTTTGGACTCATACATCCATTCCTGCGTTCCCTGTAAATATCAGAGATCTTCAGCAATGAAATTAGACTCGGTATAGTGACTGAGCTAATATACTTACCCAATGACTTCTGGCTGAAGTACAACTCCCAAGCAGAAGCAATAGATCTAATTATCCCATTCCAGTGAATTTTCTCACCCACCCTCTTTCCTCACCCTTTTTAGCCAGTCATCTGTTGTCTGAGCAATAACACATTACGCCGGTTCTTCTGGGTAAAATTGTAATGAGCTTGGTGTAATTTTACAATTGGCTCTCAATGTATGTTTGTTTTACCTCAGCAAGCCTATACACATTTAAATCAATAGCACTTAATGCATATTTCTGCATGAATTCGATTGTAATTCGAATTAATAGATTTGTAACCATTATATTTTGATGTTATGTGAACAAATTGCTTCGTGAGTACTGTGATCCATACTGAACACATAATAATGATCACAGATTTTCAAACGGCTCTCAGTAGAAGCCAGGCATCACCTCCATACACATTTTGTCCCATGTCTGTTCCAACTCTTTGGATGTGTTTTAACTATAATCCAATCCAACCTGTTTCAGATCGCTACAAAGGCCTAATGCAATTACTAATTACATTTGCTCCTCAAATAGCACGTTTAACTGGATGTGGTGATTCATCCTCTGCATTAACTCCAATCAACAACGACATCTGTTATTACTTGTCATAGTGTTCTGTCGCTTTTTATTGTATTACTTTTTATTGTATTGTGTTTTGTATTGTATTGTTGTATTGTATTTTTAAACCTTTACTAAATAGTGTTTTTATTCTGTGGTGATTTAAGGCTACACCATTTGTATATTGATCCAATGTCGACTGTTGAAATGTAGAATTTAAGGGTGGCGGGAGGGTTGTTATATGTAAAAGTGGAAATAAGGAGAAATAACCAAGACCATAAATACGGTAAATCATGTATATTTATAGTGAAATAATCTGAGGAGCCATTAAAAATACAATTCTCATTTTGGAATTTGAATACTCATGAGTATTCATTGAGTCAGGAAAGCAGTTTGAAAAATCTCATCCATCCTTCCTACTTTCCTTTCCTTACTTTTCCTTCTTTCCTTCCCTCCAAACAGCTATATCTCCAAATGTCCTTCATTTCTTCCATTACTGATTGCTCCAATTAAATTCCAATTCAACCATCCATTTCTCCAGCCATCTATCTGTCTGTTTATGTCTATTCATCCGTCTATACTTGTTTTTTTACCCCATAACTCTAATACATCCATCAATCTTTCCATCCTCCATGCTTTCATCTATCCAGTCAAATAAATTGAGTCTATTTAATTATCCAATTATTCATCCATCCATCCATCCATCCATCCATCCATCCATCCACACATCCATCTATCTATCTATCTATCTATCTATCTATCTATCTATCTATCTATC
>CAIGQQ010032163.1:25715-36863 GCA_903798035.1 Danio albolineatus
ATCCATCCATCCACACATCTATCTATCTATCTATCTATCTATCTATCTATCTATCTATCTATCTATCTATCTATCTATCTATCTATCTATCTATCTATCTATCTATCTATCTATCTATCTATCATGAATAACACTTAAATTATCTTAGAAATACATTAGTTTACTTGAAAGAATGCATGCGACCTTTGGCCAGCTAAATATATTGGCAAATTAAAGCATCATCCATTGAATTATTAATCTTTTACATTTAACATTTTACCTTTTCATTAAATTAATTGCATGATTTTTATAAAGAGTAACACCTAAAACTGTAGCCCCAAAACCGGTGTCGGTCATGGCTTCGAACAACAGTGTCTTTATCAAACAAAGCTTCTCTGCTCCACTATTTAAATGAGTGCTGACCTCCATAAGGCCTTCAACCCTGTTATCTTATTTGTAGAGCCATCAGTCACATTCAACAAGTTGGCATCGGCGGGATCTGTTGGCCTTGACCCTTTACACATTAAAACCACATTGTACAAATGACTTATGTAATTATAATGGAAGTGTAGAATATAATTATCATGATCGCTAATACAATTATCCATTAAAAATGTTGTGCTGCAATATTTCGCAATTTAAATGAATGCTTATATGGTACAAAATCCAGCAAATAACAAATGTCTCATGGGTAACATTGAGTAATGTTGATTAATGTATTTAATGTATATGAACAAACAATTAACAGTGCTTGTACATTTAGTAATACATCTTTAAAATCAAACACTGTGCTTCTTTACATTAGTTAATGCACC
This sequence comes from Danio albolineatus, assembly GCA_903798035.1. NCBI lineage: Eukaryota > Metazoa > Chordata > Actinopteri > Cypriniformes > Danionidae > Danio > Danio albolineatus. The sequence continues at coordinate 26,510 of CAIGQQ010032163.1, forward strand.
GTGAGATAACATGACCTAACTATATACAACTGTAATAATGTAATAAAAATGTAGTAAATATATTGTTCATTAGTTATTGCACCGTGAGTTAACATGACCTAGCAATAAACTGTAATAAAAATGTAATAAATGTATTGTTCATTAGTTAATGCACCGTGAGATAACATGACCTAACAATAAACAACTGTAATAATGTAATAAATATGTAATAAAAGATTGTTCATTGTTTTTTACATGTTAGTAAACACGTTCACTAACATTACGTGTCCCGAATTGACTTGAAATCCCGAAGAGCGTCTGTGTGAAACTGACTGTGTGTCGGTGAGGTAGGGGAATTTAAACAATTGAACAATTAAAAGGTGTTGTGATGTCATAGAGGAATTACAGAGGCTCTTCTGCAACTGCCAAAACAATTACTTTACTTAGCAAAATTGATTACAGGGGAAAAGTCTATTAATGAATTAAACCATTAGTAAAGATGGCCGTCGTGCTGATAACTGTTGACCTAAGGAGTTTAAATGAATTTGTTACAGAAGACCAAGACTTTTATTTTCTAGAAGATTGGAATACCCTTGAAAATGTTGCGATGTTGAAAATCCCTGCAAGCTATTATGGCAAGTATAAAATTTTGTGTTGCAATTAGCAATGTGTGTATAATTAATGGTGAACAGAAGCAAGCCAAAGAAAAAAAGCACCATGAGATATGATGTATTTCCAAAATATTATCATTTTTAATAGCTCTTCACGTATATATTAGCGAACCAAAATACCACTTTTATTAAATGATCATTTATTTGGGCCATTATAAACAGTTTATACACTTTACAGTTCTTACGAAATGTAAAGAGCGTCATGCATCACAAACTGAGGATGTCTTTTGCGTCTATCTACAATAGTATAACTTATTATATGTATGTTATATGACTTTTTAAAGGTCATGGTTAACGACAATGATTTGCGAGCTTAAGCAGGACATTAGGTATGGACAAACAGGAAGAGGCATGTCCCGTCTGTCAGATTAGCATCTCTGAAGTGTGTCAACCCCTTCAAGGAGGATTTCCAGTCACAAGTAGCTTGCGATGATCCCATTACAGGCGCAAAAAGGCCCTGACAAGCTGTTAACACTATTTCTTGTTTGCATCCTCTCCTAATACCTCAATCCTGGCTGATTGGATTCACACCTTGTACGCAATAGCAAAAGCCTTTAGCATGTTGAAGGACCCGAGCCAAATGAAGACATGCACATGGCATCTGTTCCTCCTGATTGAAGAAATGTCCTCTTAAACACACATATGCCATATACAATCCTACATTTGAGAATTTTTTAAAATAGATAACTAATATATATTAAAGATTGTTTTTATTACATTCTAAGAAATAAATTTGTAAAATAAGAGAAAAAGTACTGGCAGCTCAGTACCAGGCTCAGACATTTGGATGATAGACCAAGACACACAATATACCGTTTCAAACTGTAAAAGTCACTTTGTTAAACTCCAGAGGAACATTTGTAACATCAGAAATTGTTCGAAGAGAGATTAAGGTCAAGATCTATTTCAATAACATGAATTAACAAAAACAAAAATTATTAATTTATGCTTTTGTTGCATCATAGGACCTTGATTTCTGCTTTGGTCACTTTTGATATTGAAAAGATTAACAAAGTGATTTTGTTGACATTTTTAGCAGTTTGAAACCGTGTTTTGTATGGCCAGTTTAGTGCTGATCCAAGTGCAAAAGTCAGTAATTCATTAAACATGAATAAGCAAATATATGAGGGCAATTGCTTTACAGAATACAGTAAAATATATTTTTAGGTGTGCAAAATGTGTTTTTTTTTTTTTTTTTTTGGGTACTTTCCTGAGTTTTCCCAGCAGGTTTAGTGCACACTGACAAGAAGTCAACTAACTTGGTAATTATTAGTATTTCTTTTACATTTCCAAATGAGATTTTTCGCAGTCTGAAGTATTAAAGAAAAAAAGATGACTTTTGCGGTAAAAACACAAAATTTTGAAGTCTGAATTATGTCTGAAAGTAAAATCTCAGTGTGTTTTTTTATGGAGAGAGATAAAGAGAGCATTTGGTTAACTGTTAAAAATGCTTTTTCTATAATAAAAAATGAAATAAAAGTATTTTTACTGTAAAAATAAAAATAAAAAAAGTTTTTCCACTTCAAAACATTTATGGTTAATATTTACTGATATAATATAATTATGCAGGTATAAGTGCATCTGTAAATATGTATAAAACATGCCAGCGTATAATTGCCAGGACTAATTAAAGGAGTGAGTAAGGATAAAATAATACATTTAAAATATATATATATATATATATATATATATATATATAATAGTAGAATTAATTGTACAATACAACACCTTTTTTATCCATTTGTTTGTTTGTTTTATTTATTTGTTTACTTAAACATTCATCATTTTCCAGTATGTTTGAATGCACTGCAGTTTGGAAAAAATTGATATAATAATAATAATAATAATAATAATAATAATAATAATATTTCAAGGTATTGCTGCTTTTACTATATTTATTGGACAAATTGTATAAACTACTTTCAAGAAATTCTTTTAACCCTAAATTTTAGGGTTGAAAGAATTTTTTGAAAGAAGTTTCGACAATTTGTCCAATAGTAAAAGCAGCAATACTGTGAAACAGTGTTATATTATCAAATGTTTTCTCACTCGCTGGCTCACTTTCCTGCTTGATCTGCCTGTCTTGTATTTCAAAATATTTCCATTTTATTCCTTTGAATTTTCTTCATCATTATTGACTGTCTCCACTGTCAAATGATCCTTCAGAAAACACACATATTATAATGGACCACATTATATTTGTGAAAATCTTTTTAATCACAATTTGCAATCGTGATAAATGTGTTCTTTCTGAATTAAAGCATTTCTTTTTCATTATTGTAAAGAACTATTGAATGGCGTTGTCTATAATTCACTGTATCTGGGACAAGAGGCACTTTAAAAGCTTTATCACCTTGTCACAAATGAGATTGGGCATGAGCTCATCAGAGTTGTTAGAAAAGGATAGTGAGGTGTAGCTGAGAAGAAAAGAGGCGTGAAGAGAATGCAAAAAGTCACACGTCACTTAATAGGGATTAGCCTGTAAACTGTGTGTTTGGCCTCTTAACACACGAGGGCTTATCACAGATCCCACACCGGCTAGGAAGGAGCAGGACGGAAGTGGCACTACTCCATCAGATTCAAACCAGGGCAGCAACAGTTTATATTTCCCCAATGGCCCAGTTTAATGTGTGGACCTTTGGATGATGTAACTGTAAACTAACATTTATAACCATACGCAGATCAACAAAAATGATGCTGTCGTATTGCTAGACCTGTGGGAATTTGTTTTTGCAGAGCACGGAAGTTGAGATATTTGAAAAATGTTGGCAGATAATCTGTCTTGTTGATGATCGATTCTACACAAAATTAAAGATGTCAAATTGTCTGTGTTTGAGTGCAGTTTTGGTATTCCAGTATGTCATTTTATGATATTACAGTGATACAAAATACTGAAATGATACTACACTCTCAGAAATAAAGGTACACAAGCTGTCACTTGGATGGTCCCTTTTCAAAAGGTACGCATTTGTACTTAAAGGGTCCATATTAATACCTGAAGGGTACATGTCAGTACCTAAAAAAATTTAAATTTTGAGGTATACTAATATATACTTTTGAGGTACCAATATGGACCCTTTATATACAAATGTATACCTTTTGAAAAGGTACCACCTCAGTGACAGCTCATGTATCTTTATTTCTGAGAGTGTAGAATAACACTGTAGTATACTAAAGATTGCAAGATTTAGTTTCGTTATTTTTAAAAGCTGATTCATGCACTCAAATACAGGCCTTCAGGAAAAATGAAAAGCTGTGCAACTTAAATGTAGTATTTTTCTTAGTACTTTGATTTTGGATACACTGAGCAGAAAATGAATCTTAAAAATTCAAACAAAAAAATCTAAATTGATTTGAACAAATTAAATAAAATTGAAAGAAAATAAAAAATAAAAAAGCCATAAACTTAAATTAAGCATTTATAATACTTTAATTAAAAGTTAATTTAAATCTTTGATTTTAGAGACATTTTGGTCCCTTATAAAGACTAAATAATGTTTTCTGAAAATATGAAGTTTTAATTAATTGAACAAAATAAAGTAGATTAGTTTACAGTGTAGTTATGATAGTAGCAGTAGAGCAAAAACATTAGAAATACAAACACACATACGCTGCAGTCACGAGTGGAATTCAGTACATCAAGCTAGTTTAACAACTTCCTTTATTTCAGTAAATAAATATTAATTGTCATTATTTAGTTTAGCTTAAAATAAAATTTTAACTATAACTAAAAAAAAATTATAAATTATATCAAATGTATGTGTATATAAAAAATTTTTTACCATTTAGTTTCAATTTCAAGGAAAATGTTTTTAATTGATGATGCTATCATGCTATATACTGTGTTTACTAGGACTAGCACTTTATAGTTTAGTTATTTTAGTTTAGTTTAGTTTCAGTGCCTTTATTTCAGTAAGTAAATATTTATTTTAATATTAATTGTAACTGTAGCCCTAAAAACGTTATAAATAAATCACATAAAATGTATGTGTATGTACCGGTCAAATGTTTGGGGTCAGTAGGATTGTTAAATGTTTTAAAATTAGCTTATCCTGCTCACCAAGGCTGCATTTATTTCATCAAAATACAGCACAAAATGTAAAATTGTGAAATGTTATTGCACTATTAAATAACTGTTCAAAAGTAGCTTATAATGTAATTTAATCATTTATTCCAGTGATTTTAACAATGAATTTTCAGCTTCGTTACTCCAGTCTTCAGAGTCACATCAGAATCACTTTATTATAAGTATTTAATATTTAACTTAGTATAAGTATTTAACAATTTATCTCTTTTTTACATTTATTAATTGCCACCTTGATTAATAGAAGAATTTTCTTTAAAGAAAAAAAACATGAAACTTTTTTCAGCTCTAAGACACAACACAATTACTAAAACTAAAATGAAATCCAATAGAGTAAATGAAAAAGGCTTTTCTATATAAAAATCCCAGTCTGCACTGCCACTTTCAATAAATCTAATGCATGTTTTGCTTTTTTGAATGTGCTTTGTATTGAGGGACCGTATCATCCATTAACCAGACTGCTCAACCATTGATCTTGGTGCCTATGGTAGGTCTAAACTTGTCCAGTAGATGGAGCTAATAAACAAAACCGTGCAGGGTATTGAGGACGAAACCTGCATAAACAATAAATAAAAAATTTATAATACACAATTATTTAAATAAATGAGTAAACATATCTACAAATTCCTGCAAAAATAAAACATTAATTAAATATATATGCAAATAAATAAATAAATGTATATATAAATAATACACAAATTCCTGCAGAAATAAATATACAAATAGTTATTAGCCGGACAGATATACGCTTATTCATTCTTGAACGTATTTGGGTATTTACTTTTCCTCAGGTCAACTTAATGAGAATCAATCATCTGAAGAAAAAATCGAATGCAAAATGTTTCTAACGATCAACCAATGGTGCCATAAAGACCGCCTTGATGATTGACAGACAGCCTGTCATTAACATGTTGAACTGAGGAAAAATAAATACGTAACTACGTTCAAAAATGAATAAACGCTTGAAAGGGGATTTTTTTTAGTTTAGCATTTTCTTATTCCCCCAACATTCGTGTAATTATTTACCTGCCCGCACTATTAATTAATTATAGCCTATATTTATTTGTGCAAGAATTTTTATATACAATTATTTATTTGCATATGTATTCAATAATTGTTTTATTTATGCAGGAATATATATATTAATTTACTCCTTAATTTAAATATTTGCGAATTTATTTAATTATTGTCACTTGCATGAACACAGAAAAAGATACTAAACATCCAGCAGACGGTGCATTTATTCACCTCCAGACGTTTTTCCTTTCCTTTTTAGTTTCTTTATTAGTTTATCAAAATATTGTTTAAGTGCTCGTTACTGCATATTTTAGGGAGCAGGAAAATTACAATCCATTAACAAACAATAAATACATAAATGATTTTTTTATTCTATACTTGAGTTTGTAAAGGCTGCCTGCTGTCCATTTTGTAATTTAGATATTGTTTTTATATTCAAAATGTAATCTATAATCATTTCCCCTACATTATTGGTCTATAAAAGAGTTAGTGTCATTGCTGAAATGTCATTACAAATATAGAGGAGGAAACCTGCAAAAACAATTAATTAATTAATTAAAAATAGTATATATAAAATTTATTTCTTATTCCCACAACATTCGTACAATTTATTTAATTATTAAGCTGACCCCACTAATCATTATTTATTTATTTATTTATTTATGCAGGAATTTGTGGATGTGTATAATATGTAGACACAATTGTGGATGTAGATGTATATGTGTATATATAGATTGATAAATAAATAAATACACACACACTATATATATATATATATATATATATATATATATATATATATATATATAGTTTGTGTGTGTGTGTGTTATTTATCCATCTATTTATTTATTCATTTATTTGTTGTTTTACTTATGCAGGAATTTATGGATTATATATTTTATTTATTTGTGTATTGTTGATTATTTATTGTTTTTGCAGGTTTCGTCCACCATATATATATACCCAGCAGATGTAAATGCTTAACCAACCATACGAAAATAAATAATTGAATAAAAGTAAAACAAATCGACAAAAACGGCATAAAGAAACAACAATAGATATATAATACATATATAATCCCAACCTCATTGTAAACGTCATATTTTATACATCTTTACACATCAGACAAACTCCACTCTTAAACGAGAAGCTTTTTGGAAGTAAAGCTGCAATACATTTATTACAATTATACATTTTTAAAAAAGCATTTTCTTGTCAGTTCACAATTACTTTCTCGGCTAACTGTAGATCAATTGAGAAACTGTTCTTTGGATAAACATTACTGTACCTTAACCATCATATGATACGTTATGATGAAAATTACATGACAATATGTCAAAAAAAATGTTTGTCACAGAACATGAGGTCAAAAACAAAAAAACTGAAGCGGCAGACGGTCAGACAGTGTCTCTGTAAGGTAAAGAGTTCTGTATGTGTACAGTTCGTAAAGTCAATAGGTCTGTGAATGTATCAAAAGTAGCAGTGTTTAGCTTCTGCTTTGGACGTTTTGGATCTGGAAGATCTTCAGCTGGGGTGCACAAGACTCTCACTCTCTAAAATATGAAAAGTGATCAAGAAAAACATGCACGGTTATTTTATGTTGGTAATATTGGAAAAATCAAGAATTAAATGAACAATGAATAAATAAATGCATCCAATTATGCATCTTTGCAACAAGGTGTAAAATGAGTTGCACTTTATATTATGGTACAAAGCATTCTTAAAGTATTGAATCCTATGAATGTACTGGTCACATTAGGCTACAACAGCTAAACTTACACTGTTAACTATTTTTGTAAATGACACTGCAATATAACCTCTATTTTACTTTAGGACAGGTATGCAGTATGTTACTGTGTTTTAATGTTGCATTGTGAATATACTGTGTATTTTACAGTAAAGATATGCAAAGCTAAATACATAAATGGCAAGATAAATGGAGCTGTAAATGTAAGCACAGTATTTTTGCTGTATTTGATTTACAGTAAGTTACCGGCGAACTGCTGCCAGTAAGTAACTGTAGATTCTACAGAAAATTGTAAGCAGTGTAAGTTTAGCAATAATATAAATATTATAGCAAGAATATAGCATGCACAAAGAGGACTCGACTTAAAATGAAGTAATACCATCTCAAGTATTCCCAGAATGTGTCTGTGATTATTTAGTTCAAAATAGAAATAGCAATAGTGTAGGGAATTAAAATGATTATTTTGGTCACGAATCATGATTTAATTGAAAATCACTTCTCAATAAATCTTACTTAATTTTACAATTATTACTATTATTATTAAAAAACAGTTTTTTTACTGCAACTATTGCATAAGCATATTGCAAAGTTTGTAGGAAAACCAAAACCCTATTCAGCTAATTCAAATTAAATGTACAGCTCTACCAACATCTAAACTCTGACAAATTCCATTATCATAACTGCATTCTGTCATTTTGATTTCCATTAAAGAACGAGACACTTTCTAAACTGATGAAGCTAGCTTTCATGTTTTTGTTATCATGTTGTTGAATTACATATTTATAACATCCCAACATTTTTATAACATATATGAATTATATTGACATTTTTACAAGTACATTTTGGAAATTTGTGACAACCCTAAAAAAACACTGCCTCTTTAAATGTAAATGAGGAGCTGCTTCACACCCTCTTTCCAGAAGAGTGCAGAGCCCTTACAGCTCATGCCTTGAACAGTTTGCCAACAGCAAAACAAAATATCTGCATGTGTTTTAAAACCTTCTTTAAACTCCTGATGGACATGAAGTGTGCACATAGCAACCAGGGTCACCACACACAAGGCTAAGTGAAAACAAAATTTCATAATGTTGGATATGTATAAAAGTGTAAACATTTGGGAGGGAAATGGCATGTGTATCAGTATATAAGATCTGTAAAATTATTAAAATACACTACTAGTTTAAAAACTCAAACAGCTCTCAGAATATCAAGATTTGTATGTTTGTGGAAGAAATTTCAGGACTACAATCAAAATGTCTGCGAGCATTCAGAAACATTGTTTACCAATGTAACGAAATAAAAGTGTACTTTGTGCTTTGCAACTTTGCAGATCATTTTAATGTTTAAACAAGTAACAATACAGACATGAAGTCGAAAGTTCAAAAAGCATAATACAATTTTTTATTTAAATGTCAAATATTTTAAGTATTATAATAATTATTTGTAGACTACATACTGCATAACATGGATGCTACTACTTTCAGAAGTTATATTTTTACAAGCATTTTACAAATCTTTACCTGTCTCATAGACCCTGGAGTGGTGCCGACCAAATAAATCATCCACATTGGAACTAACAGGGTGGAGGAAAGGGTGAAGAAGCCACCGATGGCGTAACCCCACCAGGGGTACTCATACTCATTGTTGAACTTCAGAGGGGTGTATTTAACCAAGGAGAAGATAAAAGTTCCCTAAATTGGAAAGAAAGTGAATGTTGAGCAATGGGAGTTAGTCTGGTGTGCGCTGTGTCACATTGAGTCTCAGAATAGGAGACGGGCTTTTTGTGGTTGGGGAGCTGTCAGTGTGAAGACAGACACAAATGACAGGTGTCAGACACAGATTCACAGGTGGCACACAATCTTTTCCTACCTCTACAGTACGTGCTGCTCTCATGACAGTTTGTGGTCACAATATGATAACACAGAATGAATTGTGGATTGTGGTTTTAAAATCCCCCAGAAACTGTTTAAATGGAGAATTCAACTAAAATGAAAATCGCCATCTTTTACTCACACTCCACTTTTTCCAACCTGCTTGAGATTCTTTCATCACACAAGAAAATATTATGATCAATATTGGAAACCGGTAGCAATTGACTTCCAGAGTTTTTTTTCCAACTTTGGATGTCACTAACTGGTGTTCAGCAGTTTTATGAATATCTTATTTTGGTTTTGATTTAAGAAAGAAATTAAAATAGGTATTGAACCACTTAAGTGTGAGTAAATAGTAAGTATTTTTTTATTATTGTGTGAACTAACACTTTAACATTTTCATTGTGTGTTACAATTATTTCTGAAATGTTGCTTTAGATATGCAAATGAAGCACAAAATCTAAAAACTGTATTTGGATTAAATCAATAAAACTTCAGAATATAGATATTAATAAATCTAATTATAAATATTGTTTAAATAGTGTATATTAAAATATGTTCTATAAATAAAATCTAGGAACAAAAATTGATAAATTGTGAAAAAAAAATTGGATTTTTGTGTTTATTATAAATCTTTATGAAAAGACAAAATGCCTATAATTTTGCTTGTGGAGTATTGTTATTGTCTTCAAATGTATTTTTAGTAGTACTCACTGTGCATACAGCTGGTGTTAGATATTTCCAGCAGCATTTCATAAAGGGCCATGGCCGATATCCAATCATATCCTCGATGCAATCATAGTGACGGTCCGCTCCTGGTTAAATGAAAAACCAAAAAATACTGTAAAACTTAACTTAACTTAAACAAAGTAAAGTCATAAAACTAAATAGATTTTTCATGAAATAAATAAAGATTAATTTAAAAAATTTGTGTGTGTATAGATAGATAGATAGATAGATAGATAGATAGATAGATAGATAGATA
>CAIGQQ010032163.1:36873-47842 GCA_903798035.1 Danio albolineatus
GATAGATAGATAGATAGATAGATAGATAGATAGATAGATAGATAGATTCGGCTTAGTCTCTTATTAATCTGGGGTCGCCACAACGGAATGAACCGCCAACATATCCAGCATTTGTTTTACGCAGCAGATGCCCTTCCAGCCGCAACCCATCTCTAGGAAACACATCCATACATTCTCATTCACACACATACACTACGGACAATTTAGCTAACCCAATTCACCTGTACCGCATATCTTTGGACTGTGGGGGAAACCGGAGCACCCGGAGGAAACCCACCCCAACACGGGGAGAACATGCGAACACCACACAGAAATGCCAACTGACCCAGCCGAGGCTCGAACCAGCGACCTTCTTGCTGTGAGGTGACAGCACTACCTACTGCGCCACCGTGTCACCCAGATAGATAAATACTATCAAACTATTATTCATTTAGTTTAATTCAAACTTAAACTAATTAAAATTAAATGTAAACAATACATTTTCTTACTTAAATGTTTTTTTATGTAAATTAAATCAAATTCCCTTTAAAATCATTTAAAATTAAAACATAAAACAAAATAAAATTTAAAACTACAGATGAAAAAATTGAAACTAAAACAACACTTTTTGAAACTAAAATAAAAAAATTTCCATGAAATATGAACCCTGGAACCTTGACTATAATAACTTTGAATAACCCTGGAACTTTTACGAAATGCACCAAATCAATATATTCTTTTATTTAAAATAAAATTTACTTTAACTGGAATAAAATGTAAATTTGTATTGTTTTACCTAATTGACCTGGAAACAGTCCTCATTTTCATTAAACCTGTCCTAAATGTCATAAATTGACCATTTAATATTTTAAAAACTATACAGAATTAGTCCTATACCGCTTGTGAATCTTGAATCAATTACATTTAAGCTGAAGTTCTCTAAATATTTCACCAGAGGTCGCCAGAGTTTCAAATGCAAACATGTACCAAGGCTTCCATCTTCATCTACACTTACTGTGAACTATTTTTTTGTCTTTGCAAAATCAAATAAATGACTTACCATAAACCCATCCAACACAGATAGACTGTAGGATGGCAAAAGTGAGAAGAGTCATTCCACTACAGGCATAATAGTCGAAAAGCTGGAAGACATACAGACCACCCTGAGAAAGAAAGAGAAAAGACGAGAGTTAAGACAAAAATGACAGGCACTGTATGTACAATTAGTTTTTATTAGTGATTCTCACCTCTGTTACCATCAGCAGACCGACAAAAAAGCTGGCGGAACAGATGAAGAGGAGAAGAAATTTACGCCGATGTCCAATTTGGAAGAATGAGGGATACATATCAGAGATAGAGGTAACCAGGGCTTCGTGATACACAAACTGAAACAATAACAAGGAATTGCTTTAGATGATCCATTATTATGATGTACCAGATGAAATAGAGATCATTATTTCTGTTAGTTTTCACCTCACTGTCCAGTCCCAGAAATATGATCATGATAAAGAAGAATATCGCCCATAATTGAGGCAAGGGCATCAGAGCTACTGCACGCGGGTAAGCGATGAACGCCAAACCGGGACCTGCCACAAAAAGTCACCGAACAAATTATTTTCATGACTTCTAAAACAACATAATCATTGCATTGCTTGTCATGGTGATTTTAAAGTGCCCCGTTACAGGTCTGTAGCCGCTAACAAAGTTTGTCCGATCGTTTTGCCAACATAAATGATCAAAATAACCCATTGAAAAAAGGTTTTAACACCAGGTGGAATGTGATGCAAGTAAAGTCAACTTTCACTTTATTGTTAAACAGAGAATCATTTTACAAGTAACTTTTATTCTAAATCTTGGATCTTATTCTTAAAAGAAAAATGACCAATAAAAGGTTGTGAACTTAAAGCACTAAAAGTGGCCTATTTTAAAGCTACTTTTAACACTCTTTAGGTCATTGTTGTTGTTCATGAATTTTCACATGTACTTTTTTACAAGAGAGGCTAGATAAAACGTGAAGCTCTACATTATAATGAATAATATTTTTTATTATTCAACAAATTCTGACTTTGGAAAGTTGGATGAGCTGGTTAGTTTGATATTTGTGAAACAACTGTCAATAGGTTACAGTTTAATTTAAAACTTTAGCAGATTCCTATTTTTTCCCCTAGTAATATATGATGTAAGGAATTTGTATTTTAAAAAATAAGTAGCCTATTTTTCATATTTCTTTATTCTAAATCTTTAGAAAAAGTTTTTGGTGCATCAAAAGGTGTGACCATCCAACAAGCTAATCCAGGAAAAATAGTGCTTAAAATCTTACTGAAATGCAGTATTTAAACCTCATAATTAAATAGAAAATGAGGTGAATAACTGTAAAAAGATCCAAAAAAAAAAAAAACCCTTTTACCAGGCTGTCTAGCTACGGGCCTGCATTATGCGATTTTAAAAGAGTCAGGAACTCAGAAAAGGTCATTGTGCTGTAAAAAAAAAAAAACACACACACACCATGAATTTCACAACTCAAAGCTTTCTGGTTAGTCTAAAAACAGCTTAGGTTGAAGGCAATCTGTCAAAAAGTACAAGCTGGGGAATGAACCGTTTTATTATGTCATAGTGAGACCAAACTCCCCCTCCACAGAGGGTCAGCGCCCACTTTTATGCAGATTTGTTTAGAAACAAAGCACATTTCGTAGCAGAATTTTCATAAAGAATACAAGTAAAAGTAAATGCTATGGCGACTATATTGACTGAGTAATAACTGTGTAACTGTTTTAATATGGGGTAATTTAAGTGAAGTATTTAAACTTTTTTAACACATTTCAACAATTCTACTTCATTATGCTATAACAACTTTGACCTACTTTAACTCTGCCATTGATGAGATATCTTGTCAATTAAGAGACAAGTTTTTACAGCAATCCAACTTTCCTTTGCAGGGCTCACCACAGCGAAATGATCCATCTTTGTCAATCTAGATGTGTGTGTTTTGTTAAAAACGTTATATTTTTCATTTAACCTATCTGCATTCAAGTTGTGAACATAAACACATGAATATGTGAATAAAGTCAGAATAAAATCTTCTTCTTTTTTTTTAAAGAGACTATTCATAGCAGAAAATATTTTGAGAAACTCAAATTTAGGTGAAAATCATCAACAAAAAAGTAATAAAGGAGGCGGCAACTTTCAAATAAACTCTGGCATGGTATAAGTTACATGACATCAAGCCATAAATTAGCCTTTTACCTGACTCTGCCACCAATGAAATATCAACCCCCTGTTCATCTGCCATAAAGCCAAGGACTGAAAATATCGCAAAACCAGCCACAAAGCTTGTTAAGCTGTTCAGCAGACACAGGTATACACAGTCCCTGAAAAATACATATAAGAAGATGCATTATTTACGTTACTGTAATTTGGCATGGAAAGCTTGTGGGGACTCGTGTCACTACAATCGCTGTAAAGAGTGTGATATAAAATCATCTAAAGTACCTGTAGCAGTTGTTGTCATATTTGTTGTAGCTTCCCAGTGCAGTCAGTACTCCTGTACAAACTCCATAGGAGTAAAATATCTGGCTACCTGCGTCCATCCACACCTGAAACATTAATATTTAAAAATTCACCATTGGGTTTCAATACATGCAATGTTTTTGCTGAACAATAGAGAGAGCAGCTCAGTGCCTGGGGGTCGTTGAGACGTGATGGATCAGGGTAGAGGTAGAAGGTGATGCCATTTATTGCTCCAGGAAGAGTAAGTCCTCGAACCAGCAATACTATCAACATTAAATAAGGGAAGGTGGCTGTGAAGTACACCACCTGAAAAAAGAGACGGAGAGAGAGTTTTTGCCACATTTCACTAACCAATACTAAAAGTTTAATTTATACAAGTATAACGAGTATATTGAGGCTATTTCATAAACCCTGTCCCAAAATCTACCCTAAACTACAGTGGCCAAGAGAGCTTAACATGCTGCAAATAAAGATCTTTTCTTAATTTGCTGGTGTTTTTTTGTAATTGCATGTTTTCTTAAATTGCAACACAATAAGCTCTCTCGGCCACCGTACTAAACCCTTGTTTTCATCTTCTCACTTTGCACCTTCACTCAAGAGCCCCCCTTTTAAATCTATAAAGCCAAATGGTACATAGCCATAGCGTACGCAGCCTATTCACCCTATTCTCTGCGTTCGAGTGGGTCCAGCCATTTGAATCATTTTGGCTCAAGACTTCCGCTCTCATTCACTTCCATTCATTTTTAGACATTAAAAACAGCTAATTTTGCTGCTCGATGTTGCAAACTAATTACTCATTATATCATCCAACTTTGTCTGTATAGTCATGCAAACACTTGTTTATTATTTATTATTCCGTTTATTATTCCTAGTCATTTCTCTCCGTACGTGACTGAATCTGAAGTTCTAAAACAATCCCAAAAAACGAGCGCACTTCCGCTTTGAAGAATAAGGTCAATGTGCTTCCTTGTTGCTATAGTTACTGATTGTGTTCCACACCTGTGCCTCATTTTTTTACTCTTTAGCTTTTGTATTTCAAGCCCTGTGTTTTGTAGCATTCATGTCATGCCATGTTAGAACCTTTTTCAGTTGAATGCATATGAAACGCAAATATGTAATTATTAACCCTGAGTTTGGAGAGTTTCCTTGAGAAAAAACTTTAAGCATTGTATTAATAGGAAATATGTAAGATCTTGATTGTTATTTTTAGTTATTTGTGTTTGATTGTTTGTGTGTACTTTGTGTGAATGAGCTTGTATAATTTACGCTGTAACATGTTTTTTTGGTTTTTGTTTTGTATTTTTTTGGGGTAATATATTTCCTTTTTGAGGTCAATGTAAAATACTATAAAATATCTAAGTTGCATCTACAAAATGCAATATAATATGAAATATTAGCAAAAATACACTAATACACATTGTTTATTGGTCATATTGTAGATGCTGATTTTTTTATGCAAGTGTTGAATTTTTATCTTTAAAATATGAAAATGTATGGAGTCGCTTCAACCAAAGTGAGTTTAGCGTACTGAAGATTGCATATTTCACTTCCAGTGCATGAGAACACAAATTGTACCATTCCTTTTGTGTATTATATTTGTTAAAACACTTCAATAAAGTTCTCACCTTGCCTGTGGACTTCACTCCCTTCCACACACAGAAATAACAGATGATCCAGGCCAGCAGGAGGCAGAGAGCCAAGTCCCATCTCACATTACCAATCTGTTCAATTCCCCCAGACAAACCCAAAATCCTTCTCCTGTGGGCAGAAAACACGGCATCACATTCTGTCCTTTACTGAGAATCATTATAATTAGCTCGATAGCTTTGTTTTGTTTTCTTGTATCGCCTCAATACTTTGCGTGCAAATTCAGTAACTTACTCCCAAAACTCTATAACAGGAGATGTGGTTTTATTTGGAGAATATTCAGTAAGGTTGCTCTTGCTGAACTCCTTGCAGCTCGCTAAATCAAGAAACACAAAGGTTATTCGAATGACATAACCCCTGTATTACATTCATTTTCGTTGTGATATACTGTATGAAAAGGCATACGTGTGTTCCAGTAGTTGTTACAGCTAGCCCATGGCAGTTCTGAAGTGAAGGATGAGAAGAGGTAAAGGAAAGCCCAAGCAAGTATTATTATATAATACACTCCAGTGTAGAGGACAACGACTTGACTGCCAAAACCAAGACCTGTGAGACAGATTTTTTAAAAGTATAAGTAGCATTGATATTGAGAAGTCGGAGAACAGTAAATGAGATGTTTACTCACCTTCAAAGAGTGGACATATTTTCCTCCAGCATGTGATTCCACCCTGACTGGTGAACTGACCCAGCGAAGTCTCCAAAAAGAAAAGTGGGATGCCACAGGTAAAGAGAAACAGCACATATGGCACAAAAAATGCCCCTATGTGACAGAATGAATAACAATGTTTTAATAGCAGCATAATAGAAAATATATACACATCAAATTACTGCAGTATAATCAAATGTATTTAATGTAAATATGTCCTTGGAAATATAATAAAAATGCTGAAATTATCAGAAACTGGGCATCATGATCATCATTTATATGACAAAATAACATTTTAAACAAAAATACAACACACAAAATACTAAATATGTAAACATTACTAAAACTTAAGTAATTTTTGCAATGTAAATGCTCACCAAGGCTGCATTTATTTGATCAAATTACAGTAACAGAGTGAAATAATATCACAAATTAAATTAAAATCATTGTTTTCTATTGTAGTATATTTAAATATGTCATTTATTCCTGTGATAGCAAAGCTACATTTCAGCATTGTTGAAAAGAGTTGTGTCGCGTAATTTTTTGGGAACCCAAGATATTTGACACACATATTGTGTTGCATGTTTTTTTGAAACCCAACCCTCATATTTTTTGCTGACCAAAAATCTGAAAATGTGCGTAAAAAACCCTTTACTGTCATTTTTAATCAAGTTAATGTGTCCTTGCTGAATGAAGGTATTATTTCTTTTTCTAAATGAACTTTAAAAGAGAATTGGAGTTTCATGAATTTCATAAACATTGTTTTAATATTCCTTCATCTCATACCACTGAGCTTCACGTACATCTTCACACAAGTGTGATCTCACAGTTCTACAACTGCGCCCTTTCCCCTAGAGAAACAGCACCAGATCAGTGTCACATTAGTTTGGTTATTTGTTTGCAAAAAAACACATTTTAAACATCTTAAAAGTTTTAAATGTTGGTAACCTGTTAAAAGCCTGAGAAACGAGCTGCGATGTCGACCATCTCCTGACTCATGTAAACTCTGCCTTTGCACAGCTTGAATCAAGGCGTTTGGTAGGGATGAAAACCCCTGGTTGCTGGCCTTAAGAAAGCCCAAACAAGGCCCGATCAAGCCCCAGAAGTGACCTTGGAAATAATACTGACCCTAGAACATACTGCACTACAGTCTGGCCAGCCGGTGAATTGGCTAATGTCTGGTATACTTAGGCTCAAAATATAAGTGTTGAATATAACCTCTTACACACTAAAAAATCCAGGGTTATTTTTTCTACCCAAATGTTGGGTTGAGGCATTTGGCTAATTTTTGGGGGTTATTTTCAGAGTCTTGGGTAATTTTTGGGTCGTGCTATGTAACCCAAGCTTGGGTTATTTTCTTGGTAATAATTTCTAAGACTTGAATCAATGCAACCCTAGCACCACACAGGCACATCAACCCAGCTCCTTGGGTCAAATCAACTCCCAGCAGAGGCTGACTGCGATGCCACATAAATATATTATTATTATAAATGTTTACGAGCAATCCATAAATATGAAACGACTTGTTTTTAACGCAGTTCACAATTTGTATTTAGTTTTGAATGGTCTCTGAGGTACAAAGTGTAATGTGCTGAACAAATATAATGGAACAAAAAATGAATGAAGCTAATACAGTATTCACCTGTTATGTGGTTAATGATTTTAAAAGAAAGCTAAAAATTTAATTTGAAAATAAAACCTATTAATTAAGTCAAACTAACATATTATTTAAGTAAAAATAACCAATTATTGTGTGGAAAAAAACAACCCATTTTTAGGGTTAAAAATAATAACCCAATTACTTAATTTAACCACTGATGTGTTCTGTTCTATATTTACCCAGCAATAGGGTTAAAAACAACCCAATTTGGGTAGTTTTTAACACTGTGTTTTTTAGTGTAGAGAAAAGTTTCTCTTTAGCAGCATAAAGTCAACATTTGAAGTGAATCAAAAAAGTTTTTCAAATTTATCCAAGTATGTGTGTTGTTCAGTAGTTTTAGAGCAACTTTGATTAACGGATTCAATCCACCTCAAGGTTTGACTAACATATTTTATTCTGCATCTGAGCCTTTTCAAAACCAATCTTGTATTAAAAGTTGAAAACTAACATTAAACAGGAGTAAAAATCAATCACTCACCTCCTCCATTCTTGTAGCACAAGTAAGGAAACCTCCACACATTGCCCAAGCCAATAATGTGCCCTGCCACCGCCAGAAGAAACTCAAGCTTACTGGCCCACTGCTCTCTCGCTGGGGTTTTTGGTCTGGCCTTCACTAGAGCTTCATTCATGAGGTTCAGCTTCACCGCTGGCCTTGAGCTGTGCTCCATGATGCTAATGTTGTATTAAAAAAAAAAAAACAAGCATGTTTGCGTTATAGGCAATTTTAGCCACTATATAACCATTTTCACTGCAGGTTGTCTACATCTAATAATTAACCACAAACATATACTGTAGATGTGGTCGAGGCAATTTGCTGAAGTTCAAACCAAGCATCAGAAAGTGATTTAAGTGACTTTGAACATTGTGTTGTTTAACAAAATATATCACAAAATTTAAGTTATTATACTATATAATAAACTGAATTGAATTGAAGTTTATTAAGTATATTCAACATATGCTTTGTGTTTGATAAATTAAATGTATGCATTGGTTGTTTATCTAAATTTGACAGATGGTGCCTTACTATATTTATCCCCATCTCCCCAGTAGTTGTTGTTCTGCTATTGGCTGGAGCGCTCAAAATGTGAACCCAGAGTTCAGAATAAATATTTACAGCTGCAGCAAAGACAAGAGAGGAAGATGAACAGCAGCAAATCAATGGTTTTGCTGAGGTTTCAATCATGATTTAAAGACTAAATGTCCGCACCTTGATAGCTTTTTAGTCTGAATCAGAATGAATTCGATCTGAAAATTATATTTTACCATCAGTTTGTCGAAGAGGAGGTCAGTCATGATGATATTAAAGGCTTAACTGTAGTCCACAAACAAGATCCTTGCATTATTCCCAGGTCTATCAAGCTATTGCAGATTATGATGCATGTTGAATATATTTTTCAGTATCATGCAGCCCTACTATTGTTGCTGGTATCAGACGAGCTAATCTGAGTGTTTCATAATCTGCTTCATGCTCAAACAACTTGAATTTACAGAGAATTGTTGGACAAGATAAAAATAGTTGAGTATGTGGGACTTGTTACAACCAAGGCAAAACAGCACATCTAATTGCAAAATACATTGAAACTTGAAGCAGATGAGCTACAGAAGTGGAAGCTAACTGGAAACTGATGCTACAAATCACAAAGGTCATCAAAATTGGACAACAGAATACTGGAAAAAGGTAATCTGGTCTGAAAAGTCGAAATTCCCCGGCATTTTGATGACAAGGTCAGAATTTAAATAAACATACTACATACCTTACATGCAAAATATGTTATATTCATAACATGTATAATGTAAATACTACATTACCATTTAGTTATTATGCAAACACTGAGCTGACATGTGATGTTTGGGGGTAGATGTGGGCCCCTTGGGCTCATCTGTAGGATATGATCAGTGGGCTCTGCAAACAGCTGCACATGACTGGCACTGCACGTGTTTTTATCATGTGCTTTTACCTCTTACACAAACCAATGATGCATCAGCATTAATAAGCCCACATAATTGCCCATCATTGTGTCTATTCATAATGTAAATGTGTCTAAATATACATTTATTCAGTTTTTATATTCATTCAGTAATATTAATGTATAATATGCAAATGTTTATGTACAATGCAGTTTGTGATGTAATATTTTCTGTCTTTTAATAGATATATATTTTATGAGAGACTTACTGTTTTCCAAACCAGCAGTTCTAATTAGATTTGCATTGCAAACATTAAATAAAAGTAAAAGGTAAAATTCCCAAATAAATCCACAGATTTCATTTTACAAAATTCTGCACAGAAATAGCATTCATTATCAACTGAAACATTTGTCCACGTATGTTCATATATAATTTTAGTTTACATAAATAACAGTAAAAAGAATAATAATAAGCTATATGTTTTGCTTACATGTTACATTTTCAATACTCTCAGCTGACCTTGCACAGTACTTAAGTAAAAGTAAAAACAAGTATACTTCATTGCAGTCAATAGAAGTCAAATATTAGGCAGTTATTAGGCAAGACTTGTTTAATTATTAATTCGGAATTACAGCCATTGCCACAGGCATCCTAGAATATAACCTATGTGCACCATCCGTTTTTTTAACAACAAAAAAGTAACAACTTGTTTATTTAAATGTGTTTTTATTTGTTTTTTTTCCCATTTTTAGACTTTCTATTTATAAAATGTGATTCCCATACAATTTTTGCTACATGAAAAAGAAAACAAAAATGCTTAGAAAGCGGACAGAACTTTTCCAAAACCTCAAAGTGCCTGTGTTTGGCACCAAGTCATTGTTTTCTTTTATTTCTCAAACGTCATTTTGGAAGACATATCCTATGGTCATTTTCCAGGATGACTGTCACAAAGATTGACTGAGTTCAAATAGAGAGAAGGTTTATTTTCACAGAAGAATTGACAAGCAGTTAACCTCAACCCCAGGTGAAAGCCTCCAAGATGAGTTGCGAGATAATACACAGTAGTTTTCCACAGGGTCAGACTGTGTTCATGTTATCAATACATGTCAGTTAAAATGAATGCATCACCTGTGACATTGCATAAGGTTATCAAAACAGTACTTTGACAAATGCACACCGCTATCAAAGCTAAAACTGATCCTAATATTGCTCGCTATCTGACCCTGAGAAGAAACACTCTGTTAAGTCAAGTCCAATGACTTAGAAAGGGGATCAGGTCATGTTGTAGTCAATTTATGTGTGAAATTAAAATACAGTCTTGACATTGTCATCCTGGAATGCTACCATGTCTGTAATGGTGGTTTTAAAAATAATAAAAAAAGCTACACAATGAATTGGTTAGGGTTAAAGATATTGCTAAACATATCACATGTCAAAAATATATAAATAGCTGCATTAAAGATTCAATCGTAGGCTTTTAATTGTGTGCTTACTTGAATACAAAGGCATTTTTTGGCTGTGCACATAAAGCAGTTCAGCTCAAACCAGGCTGCATGACAACTGATGCTTATTTGAATGAAAGGCATTGGATGAAAATTAATAATCAAACTGCAATGGACACA
>CAIGQQ010032163.1:47852-76889 GCA_903798035.1 Danio albolineatus
GTGACAGAAAGTTTGATGCTTTGCTTCTTTTTCAACTGTTTTCAGTAGCGGAAAATATTACAGAAATGAACAGTTATACTGACAAGCGAATCACAGTCGTGCTCGTGATACTGCTTAATGATAAATTGCTGACTGGATATTTTATAGTAATCTTCATTGTAAACACGGTTACGAGCTTGTTTACTCTTCATAAAGACCCTGATTTATCGCTACAGATATCATGTTGCAATTTGGCAATAAAAACGACATAGATGAACGTATTTAGAAACATGTTGTCATTTATTGCGCTACAATCTGCTGAGTTAAGCTCCGCCTTAACTTGACATACACTCACTCACAGACACACACACACACACGCTATTCTACACTGTCGGTTCCGTAGGGCTCGTTTTCCCTTGCGAGAGAGGTGGAGAGAATGAGAGGGGTGGGCTTCACTTCAGTCACAGTATTATAACCACCGACCCACGCTGATTTAAGTGTAACTTCACGGCCAAGTTAAAAGCGGCTTGACTTCCTGAACTTTTAACCGGTCGCCTTCATCAGGTAACTGCTCTGCAGCTTTTGTAATGTGTTTGTATTGTTTCCAGTGGAGTTTAAATGGACTGAAGAGGGTCCATTGAGCGCTGAAATCATCTGCGTAGGTGAAGTGTTTTCTGTCTGCCTTTTGTTTTCAGAGGTATTTCGCTTGGCACCCGGCGTCTCCTCAGCGTGGGTTTGAACAGCACAAGTGTTCTGCTGCTGAATGTAGGCCAAAGGGCACGAACAAAAGCGCAATAACTGGGTGAGTTTCCGTCTTTTCTGTATTCAGATCATCAGGGACCGTCTGAACGCTGTGACTATAAACAGTGCGTCAGGGCTGCTGCAAGTGCTGTTTATGGTTATGATTGAGCATGAATTTCACCTAGATAACCTGCCCTACTTAACATGCCACCTGACACAAAAAATAAATATATATATTGCCAGGGCAACGAATGATGTCAGACAAAAGGAGAAAGCGTTGCTTTTTATCGTCCAAAATGAATGCATTTTGTTTGTATGTAAATATGTACTGTGTAAATTTTTCGTAAAATTTTTTTAAATAACAAATTTTATCAGTTTATACATATGGTAATTCAAAACATCTTTTGCAGCCTCAAATTTTATAAGTGTAGATGTATTGTTAATGTATATATATATATATATATATATAGTGTGTGTGTGTGTGTGTGTGTGTATGTATGTATTTACATTGTATTAATGCAAACAATGACATGTAATTGTTAATACATTTGATCTGTCAAAACATCTTTTGCAGCCTTTTAAAAAAATAATAATGACATAATAATAATGACCTTGACAGTGTCTTAAGGGGTCCTCTCTTGTCACATAATAATGGCTGATGTGGTAAATTGGATTTCATTTTGAGACTAATATTAGTATCACTTTTCAATATGGTTCCACTTGTTAACATTAGTTAACGAAAAATACTTTCAGTACTATTATTATTATTATGATTATTATTGTTGTTGTTATTATTATTTTCTTTTTATTACTCCGAAGTTCACATTAATTCTAAATCTATATAGGCCGTTACATATATTCTCCAGGCCATTACACCAGTTAAAATACAGATGTTGTTTATGCAGATAAATTTTCATTGACTTAGTTAAATGGAGAATTTGATGCATTTTAAACCACAAAATACTATGAATTGATGGTCAATCAAAAAAAGTACTCTCTTGTGAGAAATCATAGATTTGTCGAAGTACATTTAAATACTTATAGCGATACCACACACATAGAAGTTTAAATGATAAACCAACTGTGTTTGTTACCGGCTGTGTCAGGACTGTTCTTGTCTGCAATTTATATTTTTATTTCCCAGCCTTTTCTTTCAGAAAGTATTAGGGAAACGTTAATAACAACCATTTACCAACTATGCTGTTATTTTAGAACAACAGATGATTAATAAAAAGTTCCTTCAAAATCTATCTGTTTAAAATATCTTTGTCACAGAACCTCTGGAGTACCTTCACTAATCCCCAGGGATTCATGGAATCATTAATAAAATGTTAACTTTTCTTCACGTTATAAGGGTCACAGCACAAGAAATGAGGGCAGGAAGGGAATGCGACTAAGCACCCTGCAGTTTCTCTTGTTTTGGGGCGCAAGATTATTTCAGCTGTGAGGAGTTGCGCAAAAAGCATGTCCCCATTGCCCTCAAGATTATTTTTATTCATCCAACAAATGTTCTTTTAGATTAGATATCCAAACTGCAGTTTTTTATTTTATAGACGTTCAGGGTTACACGTCTAGGCCATTGGTTAGTTTCTATTAAAATAGCATTGAAGTGAGTTAATGTCTTTGAAAGTAATTAATAAAACTAATATTTTCACATAGTTAAACAATCCCAAATGCAAGTTTTTGAAAGATAAATTAAAGGAACAAAAAATGCATATGCATTAATCATGTGAGCTGAAAATCTTCAGTTTTCTTTTCAGCGTTTCAAACTCCGTAAGATTGTCTAGTAGATTTGACTCTATTCTCCATTTGTATTGCACTAGGGAATTGTAAACAGCCACAGATGTAATCTCAACCACACACTGCTTTGCAAAACTGGACACTTACAGTATTCCAGCGTTCAACATCATTTGAAAGCCTCTGTTCCAGTGCAAGAGCTGGAACAAACGGATGCAGAACAAAGACTCATTGCTGTTTTTGGCCTTTACGTGTTTCAGTCACCACTCTGTTCTCAACTTTGTTTGTGCCTCTCTGGAATCAATGTTTTGACAGATGTTTGCTTTGTTTGCAGTGACATGGAAATGCAGCATGATCCAGATTTGCAGTTTAAACTGGCTTATTCAGATTCGCAAAGTAATGAAACAGGGCTAAAAACCCGAATAAGGGGCCAGTGGTCCAGCAAAGTGGAGTTTATCTTAGCAGTCGCTGGCCAGATTATTGGGCTTGGAAATGTGTGGAGATTTCCATATCTGTGTTATAAGAATGGAGGAGGTTTGTATGAGTGTAACTACTTGGGAAATGAAAATCACTAAATAGAACAATCTAATAACAGCGGCGTTTTTCTCTTTTAGGAGTGTTTTTTATACCATATGTGGTCTTTCTGTTTGCCTGTGGCATTCCTCTTTTTCTAATGGAAACTGCATTGGGTCAGTACACCAGCCAGGGGTCTGTCACCTGTTGGAGGAAGATTTGCCCACTGTTTGAAGGTGAGTTGTAATGTACAGTAAATATTGTTAGATGTCATCCGTAGTTTTGTATGTATGTTTGCAGTTGGAGTTGTAAACTGTGTATATTGGAAAAGCGAACAATAGTGGCCTGAAATGCGAGAAGCTTCCTGTTTGTGCAGATTTTGAAACAAAAGTTGAACTGTCATGTGAGTGTGTTTGAATTAAATATCAGCAGATTTGTTAGCCGATGAGTCAGGATCACCTTATGTACAGAACTGATATCACTCAAAAAAAGTTTGCTTTTGGTTTCATAAAGTCATGACTTGGGGAAAAGAGTCACGTGAAGATGAAAAACATCCTTGATGTATGAATTTCACTGTTACTAGCAATTTTTCTAAGATAACTCCTGTTTTTTGTGAAATGTGAAGTGATTACTAAATAATTATTATAATGATATATGTAAAAATAAAACTTGTAAGTAAAATAACAATTGTGAGATTGTTGTTGTTATTATTATTATTATTATTATTATTATTATTATTATTATTATGAGATAAAAAAATATTAGGAATGTTATTGTGAATGATAAAAGGTTAAGGTTAATAAAAGGTTTAAAGGTTATTTAACCAAACTTGTAAGGAAAAATGTGTAAAAATACTTTTACTTTTAAAAAATACACACTCAGAAAGGTCAAAAGGTACTCTTTTGTACCTACCTGGTTTACTTTTGTGCTGGGTCACTACTGCGGTACACATTTGTACTTTTAAGGTAGTATATTTAAGGTACAAATGTGAATCTGTTAGACACAAAAGCTACCACTACCACCCCAGTGACAGGTTTATTACCTTTATTTTCTGAGCTTGTGTGGTTAAAAAGATTAGATTTCCACATATTCAATTGAAATAATAACAGGGATTACTGCTACTTATCCAAAGTTCAACCACCAAAATACAACAGAAGCATGCTTTTCCTGTTCACTTGAATAAGACTGAAAAGCTGTTTGCACAATTGCCTTTTACTTCCTGAAATTATTCCCACATACCAAAGTAAGTCACCTGTTAATAATCTGTTTGATGATTTTGTGAAGGTATAGTGTGGCTATAGTATTCTTGTAGAACAATAAAAAAACAACAGGCCACCTAACTAAAAATCTGTTATTTTATGGGAAACAGTGACAAAAGAAAGATTACAACAAAAAAAATCTGTAAGTCAGAAATGAGTATGAAGTGTAGATGACCTTGTTTTGAGTGACTTCCGCTCATCTGTGACTGCAGGTCTTCACTAATCTCTCACTGCTCTGCGGCGATCTTTATCTGCTCTTCTTTAGTCTCTTCCACAGTTTAGCTGACTGTAGTGGAGGCTTAGCCATATCCTTGTACTGATATAATAATTTTTTAAAAATCAATCAGGTTTAGGTCAGGACTCTGGGCTGCCACTCCATTTTTTCACACTGTTTTCAGCTTCTAGAAACAATGAAAAAATGAAGTTTTTTTACATAATGAAAATTGCTGGCTGGGCAATGAATGCAGAAAAAGAACTAGAAGTTGATAATCATTTGCATTCACTCTGTCATGCATCTGAATAAGATGCAAACTCTTGCTATACTAAGTCACATTCCACCCTTACTGACTTCTGCACACACACTTTGAATTCAGTCTTTCTTTTCCCAGATTGATGAAGAAAATAATGTTTCCAATCAGACACAAATTAAACTGGTTTCCATCAGGAAAATTAACTTTGGACCAGTTTTTCAGTTTTTGATTCCATCAGCTGAGAGGTTTGGTCTACAGGGCTTTCAGTCCAAACTTCCTTAAATGTTGAGACATGTATGTTAAGATTCTAATCTCGTTGAAGGCTGAACTGTGAGTAATTCCAGCTGCAGTGTTAAACTCATTGACCATTGAGATGTTCCACCATTATTAGCCTTTCTTTCATACCTAAATGAGTTTACGACACTGTAAAGGTAAAATATTCACAGATTTGGAATTACCAGCTTCTATTGAAAGGGTCATTCTTTTGGTCTTCATCTGGAATACCTGCTGTCTGAGAGTTTTAGTGACTTTTCAATAGCTCAAACTGGAAAGTCTGCTGCCAATTAAATAGGGATTGTTTGGATAATTAAGGAAATGACCACCAGTCGCAGGTTAACACCAATAACTAAGAGGAATCTGAAAGTGATCTCTAATTTTTGTCCGTGTCCTTTTAACTTTTTTTAAAACTGCTTCAGAATACCATGACGTATGTTTAAAAATTTGTCATTTGATCTTAACTGAATGTAAATTCATAATGATTCAGTATTAATGATTATCATTTAATAATTACACGAACCTATATGACATTAAACCTTGAATTAATCCCTGTTTAGATTCTGTCAGCTACAGTAACAGCTGAAAGGGGCCTAATTGTTTTGGCTTGCTGTTCTTTAGGCTTGGGTTATGGGAGTCAGGTGGTCGTCTTGTATTCCAGTGCCTACTACATCATCATTTTGGCCTGGGCTATCTTCTATCTGTTCTCTTCTTTTAGTGGGGAACTACCATGGGCAAGCTGCAGGAACTGGTGGAATTCAGGTAAGATTTATAAAAGTAGTTATTGTAAATGTTACCCTTTCTTTTATAGTTCTGTTTCATGTCATGTTGTCCTTCAATCTTATAGAGAACTGTGTCGAGTTTGACCGAATGGAAGGAGCAAAAAACCTGAGCTTTATGGCTAATGCGTCGTCACCCGTTAAAGAATTTTGGGAGTGAGTTTGTAAAATGCTCAACATATTATATTAAATTGGATTGCATTATATTATTCTTTAATACATAGCAGTTTTGGCAATTTTAAACATTTGACATCTCTGAATTAAATGCTAATGAAAAACCTAATGATATTTTGAAATAAAATTATGATGTAAATTAGGGTTCCCCATTAAAACAAATGAATTAAAATGAATAATTTGATTGAATGCTTTTATTGTGTACATGTTTTTACATTGTACTCAAATAAAAAATACCCGGATGTAATAAATTCATGTAATACATTTGTAAATCTGTGACCCCACCTCAATAGCAGTTAAAGTGTTGATTAAAGTTGAATAACTGTGAATGAGTGAAATATTACATTTGTTATATGAATATGGACATGTATTTCTGAGAATTACTTAGACTGTGTTTTGCAGGAGGCGAGTATTGAATATAACTGGAAGTGTAAGTGAGCTAGGCAGCGTGAGATGGGAGCTGGCTCTGTGTCTCCTGTTGGCCTGGGTCATATGTTATTTCTGTGTGTGGAAAGGAGTGAAGTCAACAGGCAAGGTGAGAACTAACAAAAACAACTTTTCTGAAGACCTTTTAGATATCTGCGTTACCCTAGATCTC
Source organism: Danio albolineatus (assembly GCA_903798035.1). Taxonomy (NCBI): domain Eukaryota; kingdom Metazoa; phylum Chordata; class Actinopteri; order Cypriniformes; family Danionidae; genus Danio; species Danio albolineatus. Next base: position 54,376 of record CAIGQQ010032163.1, read on the forward strand.
ACTGGGTCTGTTTGTCATGCATATTGACGTAGTCCAGTTCATGCTGTTGACATACTTAAAATCATGTATGCTCAATCTCTTTGTCTTTATCTTTCAGGTTGTGTATTTCACTGCCACATTTCCATATGTAATGCTGCTGGTGCTACTGATTCGAGGTCTTACGTTGCCCGGAGCCATTGATGGCATAACTTTCTACCTCTATCCAAACCCAGCACGCCTTGCAGACCCACAGGTAAACAAGTCATCTAGTACCTGATTACAATATGTATTTTCTAAAGAAATGCACATTACTTTGATCAGTAGGTCTACTTTTGTTTAAAACAATGTACACTCATTTGACCATTTGGCTAATCATACATCAGTGGCCTAGAAAAATATATATTTTACTTAAAATTTCCCTTTTCATGACAGCAGTAATGTTGAGATCTTATGACTAGGGCCAGACGGAATCTGCGGGCATTTTTTGCTGTTTCTGTGGAGTATTTTGTTAAAAATTTCATTCATGCGGAATGATTTTGCGAGTATCATAACTAAAATCTTTATATATGAAATAAAAAGTAATACCTTTTTAACATTTATTTAATGTTTACAATGCAAATCCAATAAGATCCACATTTTTGGTAAACAAAGCATCTCTCTCATATAAAATATCTACTAAAACACAGAAAATAGTACTTTACAAACTGTATTGTAAATAAATCACATGAATATTTTCATATTAGTCAATATTATTACTGAAATTAATTTGAAAACTGATTAAATATACATTTACACACATTTACACATGTAAATAAAGAGAATCAATGATGGGCTAAAAATCTGCGTAATTCTGCGCACGCAGATTCCGTGTGGGCCTATTTATGATCAACCGGATGCCACTCATTTGATCTTTGTAACATTCTTATTTTTCAACTTTAATATTGGACATTTAAAGAATTAAATAAATTACCTAATTAGTGAAAAGTTTTAAAAAGCACCTGAAAAAAAGCTGTAAAGTTCTGCCTTGTTTGCATACTCAAAGTCTTCAAGTCTTTAAATAAAAGAAACCATGTCGTTCTGGAACTTTGCATATAGAAATCTGATATATGGCAATGCATGCAAATCGCACATGACATACAAGGCCATCTTTGGATTTCACATACATGCATGCATACTTTTATTTATTTATTTATTTATTTTCGAAATATTGCAAAAATGGTAATTTACAGATATATTTTTTCAACCATTAGAATTACAAATATGTACATGTGTTCAAATATATTAACTAAAATTTTATATATGTTCATATATGGCAATATATCAGTCAATTTGTCACTGTATATCAGTGTATTTGTCTTTCTTTCTTCTGTTGATCACAAAAGATGTTTAGCAGAAAGCTAGAAACCTGTAACCATTGACTTGCATAGTGTTTGTTTTTTATACTATGGTATGACCGGTTTTCAACATTCTTCAAAATATCTTCTTTAGTGCTCAGAAACTCTCATAAAGGTTTGGAACAACTTGAAATTCAGTAAATATTGAGTTGTTGTTTTTGTTTTTTTTGGTGAACTATCCCTTTAATTTGGATATATTTATTTATGGAATCATAGCAGATTCTGAACATGCCATGTATTGATAAACATCTAATCCAGTGGTTCTCAAGTTTTTTTCATCAAGTACCTTCTCAGAAAAAAATTGCCTCTCCAAGTACCACCATAACAACCGATATTGAAGTACAGTAGCGTAGTAGGCCTAATTAAGCAGCTACAGCACTGCACAGTTAAAAACAAGGCAGATTAATTCTTCTAATAAAGAATATTTATTATTGTTAGCCACTTAAATAAAAGGTTTAGCCTATTAAAATCAATTTAATGATCACATCAGTGTTATTGTACGTGTCAAAGGGTTAAAAGTGTGTTCATTTTTTTACTTTAATTATTCAAAGATTCCTCCACGTACCACTAGAAGAAAACCTGTGTACCACTAGTGGTACGTGTACCACAGTTTGAGAACCACTGATCTAATCGATTGTTCTGTAATTGTGAACTTTCTCTTGCCTTTGTTAGGTGTGGATGGATGCAGGAACACAAATCTTTTACTCCTACGCTCTTTGCATTGGGTGCCTTACAGCTTTGGGAAGCTACAATAAGTACAATAACAACTGCTATAAGTGAGTAAACCCATGCGTGCCTACAAGAGTTTGTTCTAAACCTCATTCCAGTGTTAGAGAGTTTGGAGTATTATAAATAAACCACTGCATGCACATGGTCGGTCATTACTTATAACAAACCAAAACAACCAAATCTCCATTTAAGGGATTTCCACACAACAAAGTATAAGATTATAACGCTCACAAGTGTACATCGCTTTTTGCATATGTGTTTTTATCAATCCTAGTGCAAATGTTTTGGTGAATCATGATTTGTTTAGCTTTTCTAATTATAGTGAGTGGGGAATTATCCTCCTTAAATGTCTGTGGGACTTACAGTGAGTGCTTTATTCTGATTACTTTGATGGGTTTTGACAGCATGTTGTGTTTCTCTTGTAGAGACTGTGTGTATTTGTGCTTGCTGAACAGTGGAACCAGCTTTGTGGCTGGATTTGCCATCTTTTCAGTCTTGGGCTTCATGGCCTTGGAACAGGGAGTGGATATCTCAGTGGTAGCAGAGTCAGGTAATTTAATAACAGATCACTTGTTTTTTTTTTTTTTCATAAATCTATATTTTCATATTCTATATTTATGTTTATTTGATAATATATTAAAGCAAGCATATCTCTTCAGAAGACATTAAGGACCCTATCATACACCCGGTGCAATAAGGCACAAGACATGTGTCTCTGACATGTTGCTATTTTCAGACCGGGGCAACCCAAATTTTCCAGTTTTCTGCCACGTTGTTTAAATAGCAAATCCATTTGTGCCACTTTGTGGACTCAAGGGTGTTCTGGTGTAGAGAAGAGGTGTGTTAAGGTGCATTGTTAGCTCATTGCTATTTTGAGAAATTAAAATAAACTGTGCAATAGACCAGCTGAAAGCAGGTCTAATGTCCAGCACAAAGCGTGTTAGTTGTGCGCCTCGCTTACACATTGCTTAAAACATGCAGGATGCACAACAATACACAAATATATTTATACATAAAAAAGAATGAAAGGATTCAAATATTACAAAAATGATTACTTTCTACATAAATATAAAAAATCATTTTCTCCGTGCCTTCATCTCGGGGGGCTTTTTCAGTTTATTCATGACAACTTGCTTTTGTATAATGTTGTTGTTATTATTATTATTATTATTATTATTATTATTATTATTATTATTATTATTATCATTATTAGCAGTATTATTTATTATATGCATATTTATATTTGTTGTAATAACAACAAGTTTAGATTTGTCCATTTGATACAAATCTTTGCGCTTAACAAACAAAGTTAAATATGTAGAATAATGGATGTCAATGCTGTGAGAGTGAGTAAATGTTGGAGAAATTGTCCTGTCGGAAAATTATTTAAAAATATATATCTAGTTGAAGTCAAAATTATTATTATTATTTTCCCAAATTTCTGTTTAACGGGAAAAAAATCACATTTCTAAACATAATAGTTTTAATAACTAATTTCTAATTTTTTTTTCTTTGCCATGATGACAGTACATAATATTTTTAGATATATTTCAAGATACTAGTTTTCAGCTTAAATCGACATTTAAAGGCTTAACTAGGTTAATTAGGCAAGTTAGAAGTAATTAGGCAAATCATCATATAACAGTGCTTTGTTCTGTAGACAACTGAAAATAATATTGCTTATGGGGGCTGATAATTTTGACCTTAAAAGGATTTTTAACAAAATTCTGCTTTTATTCTAGCCAAAATAAAACAAATGAGACTTTCTCCAGAAGAAAAGTTATTATAGGAAATACTATGAAAAAATCCTTGCTCTGTTAAACATAATCTGGGAAATATTTGAAAACGGATAACAAATTCACAGGAGGGCTAATCATCTCGACTGTATATATTTACCCTTTTTTTTTTTTTTTTTCAATTAAACTTCATTTCTTGTCTTGTCAGGCCCGGGTTTGGCCTTTATTGCGTATCCCCGAGCTGTAGCAATGATGCCCATGTCTCAGCTGTGGTCCATATGTTTCTTCCTCATGATAATATTGCTGGGCCTTGACAGTGAGGTGAGAGCATATCATTTCTCAAATACACTACTAGTACCCTGATGAAGCTTTTTGACAGCAGATATTTCACATAGTACAAATATTAAGACATTATTTTATGTATTATCCAGTTTAAAAGTCTATAGAACCTTGTTTAAAAACACTTGTTTGTGCATTATACACTAAAATTCCACCGCATTGTCTTTCAGTTTGTGGGTTTGGAGTCTCTCATGACAGCCATAACAGACATGAATCCCAATTTCTTCCTCCGAGGACACCGTCGAAAACTCTTCCTCCTCCTCATCTGTATAGCATGTTTCCTCATAGGCCTTCTGATGGTAACAGAGGTGACTATGCTCATAATTAAGTCTTTTCTATTAATAATGCTTGACATTAAGGGTTATTTTAAATCTGAGATGTTTGTTCTTATCTCACTCATGCTGTTTAAATCACTTCATTATAAAAATCTGACCTTTAAGTGGTGATGTTTTATTTTTTTTGCATTGGTTGAATAGGGCGGCCTGTATGTCTTCCAGTTATTTGATTACTATTCCTGCAGTGGAATGACCCTCCTGCTGTTTGCCATCGCACAGTCAATATGTATTGGCTGGTTTTATGGTGAGTAATAATACTAAATCTGCACTTTATAATGCAGAAAGTACACATGTTTGAACTTCACTGCTGAGCAAATGCCAGATGATGATACTTTTGTTTACTATTTGATCATCATTTCATGAATGAATGCACTAATAATTAATAAATTAGTATTAAAAATAAGTCTTATTTTAGTCAGTGTTTTAAAGAGTGCTAATTAAAGAAAGAAAGATTTAACAGTGTTAACATTACATGTATTTAAACCTTTGACTTTTGTTTTGTTAGCCACCACACCACTACTATGTTTTGTTTACAGTAAAGGTTGTCTTGCATGAGTCATAAACAAAAAGATCAGAGTACAAATCTGGCGAGCAGTCTTTATATGTGCAGGTCATTTACTTGGAATCTTTCTTCTAGTATAATCTCTTCTGAATTTGTCAGGCGCTGATCGACTGTATGAAAACATCGCAGACATGATCGGTTATCGTCCACTGACCTTGATGAAGTACTGTTGGAAGTATATCACTCCTATTGTGTGTATAGTAAGTGCACTTTACTCTGATTCAAGGTAGTTAAACTAAGTAAAAAAACGTAGCGTGTGGACACATTTGATGATTTTCAGGAATGCGTTGTGAGCAAAAAGCCAGTTGCCAATAGTGCTGAGAAGTCCATTTCAAGCCGAGCAGATTTTCTGATGGTCAGCGCATCAGATTTGCATGCCAAACACAAGCAAATCCTGCTTGGTGACATTTTTTGCTAAATTCATGATTGAGTAAATTGCCTGGAATGACTGGATCTTCCATTGTGAAATTTCAGAGACATTGACTTCACCTTAGTGCAAGTCCTTCGGTGTTACTTATTCAGTTTTATTTGGGTTGTTTTTTTTTTACATTGCAAATTGGCTGTTTGGACTGCTTTTAAAGGGATAGTTCACCTAAAAATGGAAATTGTGTATTTTTTTTTTTTATTCACCTATGACATTTCCTAAGCAGTTTATTATTCTGTTGAACACAAAAGAAAATGAATGAAAGAATGTTGGAAATCTGTAACCACTGTCTGACTTGACTTCCATGGAATGTTCACTGGTATCATCTTTTATGTACAGCAGAACAAGAAAAATGGGTCTGGAACAAGTCAAGGGTGAATAAAAAAAATGAGATGTTTCGTTTTTTGCGATGAACTATCTTTCTTTGGGCAGGACTATGCCATTTTAACCCGGAAATGATTGTATCAATGTAGTTTTGTTTTTAGTTGAGTTAGCATTCTTATTATGCAGAGTTAATACATTAATGTGCTGGACAGTTCAGTTGTTCAATCGCATTATCTTTTGAGACTAAATCTATTTTTATTTTTTTGTGCATTTCAATTTTTTATTTCTAGTATTTATATACATGTCTGCATTTCCAGTGTTTTTCTTTTTTTGTATTTCATTTTGTTTATTCCATTTCACTTTAATTATGGTTTCAATTTTATATTTTTTAAGTCCTTTTATTGGTCTTTTGTATGACATAATTTAAATAGACAGTGTTTTAATGACGCATGTATCCAAAATGGGCGGATGGAAAATATTTATGACACTTAACATGCCAATAAAGCAAATATTTATAGGTTAACCCAGGATTATGGATTCTACAGAGTGAAAAGTCAGCAATATAAAAACCTAAGATGAATTGTTAACCCTGGTTAAAGTTGTTAGTGAGATTGCCAGGATTCTGTTTACCTGATGTTTGGAATACCTGAGGGTGAACTATTTCAGGTTCAAAATGCTCCGGTATCCCACAGTCCAAAGACATGCGCTATAGGTGAATTGAATAAAAAAAAAATGGCTGTAGTGTATGAGTGTGTATGGGTGTTTCCTAGTACTGGGTTGCAGCTGGAAGGGCATCCGCTGTGTAAAACATGTGATGGATAAGTAGGTGGTTGATTCTGCTCTGGTGACCCCTGATTTATAAAGGGACTAAGCCGAAGGAAAATGAGTGAATGAATGAATGAAAGTCATTAAAACAATATTACACTTTTTTTTATAAATAGGCACGTGTTACAAGTCCCTTTGAGTTAAACAGTTAAGTTTCACCATTTTTTTTAATCCATTCAACCGATCGCCAGGTCTGGCAGGAGCACTTTTAGCTTAGCTTAGCTTAGCATAAATCGTTGAATCGGATTAGACCATTAGCAGCTCCCTCAATTTTCAAAAAAGACTTTTGATAATTTTCTTAACTCTTCTGTAGTTACATTTAAGGCCAACAAAAAATGAGAAGTTGCTATGTTTCTTGTCCAATGTGGCAAGGATCTATTCCAACGACAACGGTTACCTAACTAGGAACTATTTTCAGGCTTTGCGTAATATCATTGCCCCTGCTGAAGCCATAGTACAGCAGCAAAAAAAAAAAAGTAATTGATTATAACAGACATATCGGCCAAGAAAATAGCAACTTTTCAATTTCTGCCAGTCTTAGTATATGATAGAACTACAGAACAGTCAAGCTTAAAACTACATTTTGAGTGAGATGCTAATGATCTAACCATATTGAATGAGTTATGCTAAGCTAAGATAAAAGTGCTCCCACCAGACCCAGAGACTGGCTGAATAGATTCAAAATGGTAAATCTAAGTGACTCTAGAGAAGGAACACTCTACTTTTTTCACTTTAAGTTCTACAATATGTTACTGCCGTTTGGGGAAAAAGTCATCAAAATAACAAAACAAAAAATGTGTTTCATCTGCAATTATGAAGAAACAATAAGCTTTTTTTTTTTTTAAATAGGCTCGTTTTACAAGTCCTCTAAAGTTAAAAAGTTGAGTTTCACTATTTTAAAAACCCTACAACTGATCTCCAGGTCTGGCAGGAGCACTTTTATTTTAGCTTAGCTTAGCTTAGCATAAATCATTGAATTGGATTAGATCATTAGCATCTTGCTAAATTTTCAATAAAGAATTTAGAAAATTTTCTTATTTAAAGGTTGACTCTTCTGTAGTTGCATTGAGGCTGACAAAAAATGAACAGCTACTATTTTTCTAGTCCAATATGACTAGGAACTATTCCACAGCGACGTTACCTGGATAGGAACTATTTTCAAGCTCGACATATCAGCTTAGAAAATAGCAACTTTTCCATTTCTGTCATTCATAGTGCATGATGAAACTACAGAAGAGTCCAATTCAAAAAAGTTTGAGCGAGATGCTAATGGTCTAATCTGATTCAATGAATTATGCTAAGCTAATCTAAAACTACACCCTCCTAACGCAGAGATTGGCTGAATGGGTTCAAAATGGTCACTTTAGGTGAAAAAAGTGTGGTGTTCCTTCAAATGTTTTATCTGTATGATATTAATAGGTAATATTACTAATACTAATCCAGTAATTATCTTTGCTTCTATAGGGCACTTTTGTCTTCTCTTTAGTCAAATTCACACCTCTAAAGTTCAACAACACATTCGAATACCCATGGTGGGGTTACGCTGCCGGCTGGTGGTTTACCCTCTCCTCAACATTATTGGTTCCCATATGGATGATCTACGCCATCCTTGTTACTCCTGGCACACTGAAACAGGTAAAACTATACATTTAACCCAAAATTACATTTCACTTAAAAAAACAAACAAACAAGTCACGTTCAAAGCAATTGGTTAATCTTTTCCAACTGTATGCTTTCAACTTTTTGTAGAGGCTACGTGTCCTTTGCACTCCAGCAAGTGATCTACCTTTGACATCCGAAAGACAAAAAGAAACCCTGTGACCACAGCCAAAAGTACAGCGCGTCCTATGACTGATAAGAAAACAAATCATCCTTGGGCTGTATTTAGGACAACGTTCGATATCAATAATGTTTCCAAGATACGCGTTTTCGTGAGACCTCAAGAAGGCGACACAAACTGCACATGACTGTTTTTTTTTTTATTATGTCTGATTGTTAGTTTCTCGGTTGCAAGCATCTAAACGTTGATCGCCTTAATCTGGAAATGAGCATCTTCCACAGATAACTGTATTTTGAAGGAAACCTCATCATTAAGTTTGATAGTGGCACTGACTTACTGTATCATACACTGTCAAGATAACAGTTCTTTGGAAGAAGACAGTGGAGGGATAATGATTATCATGAGGACCAGCACAATTTTGGATGGACCAATGTTCTTTACAATTGGTGTGTGAGTGGAAAATGTGTTGTTTTCGGTCACAGAGATGGTTTGTAATGGTTTAACCAGAGTCAATCACTTCAAAAAGAAGTATAAGGGGCTCTTTGTCGCCAGTTAATGTTGGAATTTAACAGTATTTCATAATAGTAGGATTTATTACGTTTCTGAATGGTCAATCATGCAGATTTCATGAAAACACAAACCTATTACAGAAGGTGAATTATGTTGGCCTTATTGTATTACAAATTTTATAGTATTTGCTCTGCGTTTCTCGAGAAATAGATTTCTATTTTGCTACCTAAATATTAGTGGTTGTACAGTGTTTCTATTTTAGTAGAATGTGTAATATAAAATGATATCTGTAGGTCATTAACGTTTATGTACATGATTTAGAAAGGTTTTAATAAATGCTGTTTAAATCAAACGACTGAAAATGATTGCTGGTTGGAGTCAGCAGATTGTTTCTGAAGCATCTGAGCAAATATTAGACAACTAGGTGAAAGGTGAAGGCAGGATTTCCTGGTTTAAAAATGCTAGAGGATGACATTAGATACTCATTGTCGTCAGGCGTGACAGACTGACTTCAATGCTGTTTTGTCTTCATGAGATTTACATTTTAAACATAGTTGATTAGGAGTGACGCTAATATGACAGTAAATGAAAACTGTATATGTATACAATGTAACTATATACTATTTTATATATGTTTATTTTTGTTAATGCACATTTTGATGAAATGTAGGTGATTCAGTTTATGTGAAGGTTAAAAAGTAAATCTGGGGGAAACGAATGTGTTTTTAACAATTTTAAGAATGAAACGGTCATTGCCTTTTTTCTTTTTAGTGTACAACTGGGTTAAAGGCTAAAGACCTCTGTTTGCAAATACACATAGTGGCCAAAAAAGTCACCCAAACATTATTTGTTTGGCAGAGGATGAAAGCAGCAGAATATTTGCACTCCCAAAAACTGTTCCCGGGAAAAGAGAGGGGAAGGATTTCTTGTGATGTGGTTAGTAAAGTGGGCTTATTACAAAAGAGATTTACTTGAGAATATTTAAAGAAAAAAACAATTCAAAGGGGGGCTCATAATTCTGACATTTTCACAGTATGTCTGATGATATTTTTTTTTCTTCTGGAGAAAGTTTATTTGTTTTATTTCGGCTCATTTTAATTTAAAAACCATTTTAAGGTCAAAATCGTTAGCCCCTTTAAGCTATTTTTATCCCCAATAGTCTACAGAACAAACCATCATTATACAATAACTTGCCTAATTACCCTAACCATTCTAGTTAACCTAAGTAACATAGTTAAGCCTTTAAATGTCACTTTAAGTTGTATAAAAGTGCCTTGAAAAATATCTAGTAAAATATTATTTACTGTCATCATGGCAACGATAAAATAAATCAGTTATTAGAAATGAGTTATTAAAACTATTATATTTAGAAAAGTATTGAAAAAAATCTTCTCTCCTTTAAACAGAAATTGGGGGAAAAATAAACAGGGGGGCTAATAACTCTGACTTCGACTGTATATAAATTATAAAGAGAGAGCGTAATGAAATGTCAAAGTAATTAAATAAACCAGATTTTATAATTCTGTTTGCTGAAGAGCTGATTTTGAAATCAGTGTTTACTTTAATTGGCCTGATGTTGCGAATTCAAAGTATTTGTATATAGTGACTTTGAGGCTTTTTTCCTCCATATTATCTACATTGAACAACTTTTATTTCACTTCCCTCTTGTTTTGTAAAATACAATTTGCCAAAGCAAAATTATTTTAATGCTTCATTTTATGTAGATTGTGCTGCTCCAGGGCCTCACGGTGGCACAGTGGGTAGCAAAATCGCCTCACAGCAAGAAGGTCACTGGTTCGAGCCTTGGCTGGATCAGTTGGCATTTCTGCATGGAGTTTGCATGTTCTCCTCGTGTTGGTGTTGGTGTGGGTTTCCTCCGGGTGCTCCGGTTTCCCACACAAACCCAAAGACATACGCTATAGGTGAATTGGGTAAGCTTGGCCCTAGTGTATGTGTGTGAATGAGTGTGTGTGGATGTTTCCCAGAAATGGGTTGCAGCTTGAAGGGCATCCGCTGCGTAAAACACATGCTGGATAAGTTGGCGGTTCATTCCGCTGTGGCGACCCCTGATTAATAAAGGGACTAAGCCGACAATAAAATGAATGAATGAATGTGCTGCTCCAGAAATAAAAACAGTTTCATTACGTTTACTTGTATGCTATAGAACAGGAGTCACCAAACTTGTTCCTGGAGGTCCGGTGTCCTGCAGATTTTAGCTCCAACCCTAATCAAACACACCTGAACAAGCTAATCAAGGTCTTACTAGGTATACTTGAAACATCCAGGCAGGTGTGTTGAGGTAAGTTGGAGCTAAACCCTGCAGGGACACCGACCCTCCAGGGCTGAGATTGGTGACCCCTGCTATAGAATTTAATGTAGTATATGAAATGTTTCTGTAAAGCCACTATTTGTGCGTATTGCCTGCTGTGCCATTTACGCATCCAGACTTATTTTATAAATTTGTTTACAGTTGATGGAACGTACTGACATGTGGACTGACTGAGAAGTTTACTATAGCACTGCTGTTCAACTATTAGTGGTAGGAGTAATTTAAATTGTGTTTATTCTCTTTTTTAAATCATAATAATCAAGGCGGCGCCACGGTGGCGTAGTGAGTAGCACGTCCGCCTCACAGCAATTAGGTCGCTGGTTCGAGCCCCGGCTGGGTCAGATGGCATTTCTGTGTGTTTGCATGTGTGGTTGCGTGGGTTTCCTCCGGGTGCTCTGGTTTTTCGACATGTGGTATAGGTGAATTGGGTAAGCTAAATTGTCCGTAGTATATGAGTGTGTATGGATGTTTCCCAGAGATGGGTTGCAGCTGGAAGGGCGTCTGCTGCGTAAAACATATGCTGTGTAAAACATTGGCGGTTCATTCTGCTGTGGTGACCCCTGATTAATAAAGGGACTAAGCTGAAAAGAAAATGAATGAATAATCAAGGCTGATTATATTTTATTAAAAATAAGTAAAAAATAAGTAAGTTTTATTGGCATAGCTGAATTTTCAGCATCATGAAGGGTCACGAGATCCTTCAATAATCATTCTATACTAATACACTGATTTACAGCTTAAAAAGCATAACTTACTAGTGTGAAAAACACTGTCTACTTCATGATTTTGGATTCAGTAAATTGTAAAGAATGTGATTCATTTGAAAAACTTCACCGTCTTTTTGGATTGCAAAACCTACACTTGTGAACGGCTTTGTTCATACAAACTCATATCAACTTCTGTGTATACAGCTGAAGTCACAATTATTAGCCTTCCTCTGAATTTCTTTTTCAAATATTTCCCATATGTTGTTTAACAGAGCAAGGAATTTTTCACAGTATTTCCAATCATATTTTTTTCTTATTTTGTTTTATTTCGGCTAGAATAAAAGCAGTTTCAATAAGGTGAATATTATCAGCCCCCTTTAACTATTATGTTTAGAAATATGTTGGGGGGGAATTACAGGGGTCTAATAATTCAGGAGGGCCAATAATTATGACTTCAACTGTATTCGCAAGTGTAAGAATGGCGATATCTCTCCATGATAATAATAGAATTGTTATGGAATTCCACGAGACAAGACCAGGTGAATGGTCAGGCACTAAAACAATGAACTGGCTGATCTGAGAAGAAGATCAGGAGACCAAAACTAAGATCAAAGCAGATCATTTACATTCCACATAAAATGCTCAAGGTTTTAATATGGTGTATCTTGTAGCTTTATATTCATGTTTAGTATCATTTTAAATGTCTATGTGTGAGTGGTAAAGTGGTCTTAAGGTCACTGTAATATTTCACTTGTGTTTGTTGATTTGGTTTTGACTTTGATGAAATCTCTGCCAGATGCGCCCCCTCCAGAGATGATTAACACATCAAATACACTAAGCAAGGGTCACTGTGACGCCCTGTTGGGTATATAAGGTAAAGATGTGGTATAGGCCAGTGGGATTCTGTAGCCAGGAGACCCCGTTGCAATGTATATGTTTCTGAGCTCTGTATCAGAGCTTATATGTTGCAATGTCTTTCTACATGGTCAGGTATTAATCTTTAACTGTTAATCTATCTTGGAGTAATTGATGTTGCACAATCTGAATTGGGGGCGCCACGGTGGCCTAGTGGGTAGCACGTTCGCCTCACAGCAAGAAAGTCGCTGGTTCGATCCCCGGCTGGGCCAGTTGGCATTTCTGTGTGGAGTTTGCATGTTCTCCCCGTGGTTGCGTGGGTTTCCTCCGGGTGCTCCGGTTTCCCCCACAGTCCAAAGACATGCGGTACAGGTGAATTGGGTAAGCTAAATTGTCCGTAGTGTATGAGTGTGGATGAGAATGTGTGGATGTGTTTCCCATGGAAGGGCATCCGCTGCGTAAAACAAATGCCGAATAAGTTGGAGGTTCATTCCGCTGTGGCGACCCCGGATTAATAAAGGGACTAAGCCGAAAAGAAAATGAATGAATGAATGAACAATCTGAATTGGCTTATCTTGTGTAATTATGTGAATTGGAATGGAAATTTTTTGCCTGACAAATAAATGTAAAGTTCTTGTTTAAACTCTAATATCTCCTGACAATCACTGACTTAATATGATATAATCTAGTGGTTAAATCGAACTTTCTTTATGTATGAGCATTCAAATTATACTAAATTGGAGTCAGATTAAATTCGGAGATGGAAACGAATTTAATACGTTTTCATAAGTAAAAATATTTCTTTTCACATGTGCTAAAAGGCTTACATGCCTTTACCTTCACCCATACTGTTAGCTCCGCCATTGGACTAATAGATGGACCCCTACAAAGTGTGAATTCACTAATAACGCGCACAACACTGAGTAGTTTATATATATATATATATATATATATATTTATTGACAGGCCTGCTGTAATGCATCAAACTGTAAACAGAAAAAGTTAACAAACAGTTTATTATTATTATTATTATTAAAACTGTCTAAAACATGGGAAACATACTGAAAACATGCAAACAACACTAGTTAGTATTTGATCAAACGAACAAGCGGGTCTGAAAGAACAGTTGAAATATTCCTATCTCATCAAAAGATCTGTCTAAAAAGCATCTGCACTGAAATGGAAAAAATATAGAACTTCAGTCAAGTAAATCTACCAGGGTTTGCAGGTTGAAACTAACCGGTCCCGAATTGTAGGACGATCCCAGGTTTGCAGTAAAAAGCATGCACAAGTCTCTCAAAAGTATCAAATAAAAAAAAGACGCGTGTTTGTGAACGTGGGCCTGCTGCGACTCCATGATAAACACAGCTGGGAGATTCGCAAATAGTTTTTGTTTTGTTTTTCCCCAAAGGGACGATTGCACTTTTAGGTCCAGCTATTCTCTATGGTCACTTGCATCTCAATATCGCTTAAACAAATATATGATACAAAAAATAATAATAATAATAAAACGTCAAGCCTTCAGTACACGACCCAAACTTGAACTCCTAATTTGCACAAAGTGAAGACTGAATACTGTACAGTACATGGTGAGGGTACACAGCTGTATTCAAGTCTGTTACGCGACATAACATTAAACCTTTTGCTTTCGCCGTTAATTAATGCAGCGGATGAATGCCAGTCGGAGAGCTGAAGCGTGCAGCATAGAGCTTTTACGGGTGGTCACAGAATTGTGCGCTTTGGTTTTTCTGTTGTTGGTAGGAATGTCATTAAGGTTTGCAGCTCCTCCATGTCCGTGAACCCTTTATTAGGATCTTTCCCAGCATTTGTCTGAGAGATGATGAGGTCAGGGTGTAAAAGGAGGGCACGTCCATGCCTCTACCCATGTCCCCCTGTCATGACTCAAGTCGAGAACGGGCCAGCCATTCCCACAGTTTCACACCTCCAGAGTCTGATGAGGAGTTTTAGGAGCCGTCCTGACTGAGTCGAGCTCTCTTTAGTCCCTGCTTATTCTGATCTGAAATGACGCTCTCTTCTTTTTTGCGTTTCAATCGGCACACCTGCGGAAAAAAGAGATGTGGGCTTGTTTTAAATGATTAAGCTAATAGTAGTTTCTACGTATTGTTAAAATGTTAAGTTCATCACAGAAACACAAATCATATTTTCCCTTCACTAAAAGTTGATTCACACAAAAATCTGATGCTTCAAAAAATAATCCAAGTCCTCTGATTAGACTTTGAACATGTAATGTATATGGTGAACAGGTTTCATTTTGGCTTTTATTCACATATACAGTTGAAGTCAAAATGATTAGCCCTCCTGTGAATTTTTGTTATTCTTTTTCAAAGTTATTGTGTTGAAATTTGTGGAAATACATATAAATCTAATTTACAATCTTTATGTACATTACCGAAAAAAGTAATTAGACTGATAGAAAATGTGAGGTATTTAGAGCATACAAATCCTTTATTCTTTAAATTGAAGATACTTAAGTTCAACGATTTGGTTAAATTTAAAACCGCACAATTTCTGTTTAAAGCCAGGAATAAATTACTTCCGAAATGCATCCAAAAGTTTTTTGAAGAAAGACAAGGGGGATATAATCTGAGAGAAGAACTCAATTTTAGGAGGTTGAAAATAAGGACAACTTTAAAAAGCTGGTGTATGTCTGTATGTGGTGTGAAACTATGGAATAGTTTAGATCAGAGTCTCAAACAATGTCAGGATATTATTCAATTAAAAAAGTTGTATAAAAATATACTATTAAAGGCATATAATGATGAAGGTGATTGAAAAAGGATAAAATCAGGAAGGTTTGATGAAATTTTAATTAATGGCTATTTGCATTACTATGTTTTGATTTTTGACTTATTTATTTATTCATTTATTTATTTAAATTTTTATTTATTGTTATAAAATGCAAATGTATAAATGGAATCAAACATGTAGTGTGTTGAAGATGCCAAAAGGATAAAATATGTCCAATGTAAAAAGAATAGATAAGTAAAAAAAAAAAAAAAAAAAAAAAAGTTTAAGTAGACGAATGATGTGTGTGGTAATGGGGTGGGAAAATAATAAGCTTGTGCTTCATCCTGCTCCATTTTCGACTATGTTGAAATGTATCTTTTGTTAAAGATATTTTATGTATGATATATTTTTGTTTGAAAATAAACTAAATCAAATCGAATCAAAAAATATATATTTCCCAAATTATGTTTAACAGCAAGGAATTTTTCACTGTATTTCCTATAATATTTTTTCTTCTGGAGAAAGTCTTATTTGTTTTAATTCAGCTAGAATAAAAGCAGTTTTCATTTTTTAAAACCCTATTAAGGTCAATATCGTCAGCCTTTAAGCAATATGTTTATTTGATTGGCTACAGAATTAGTTAACCTAATTAGCCTAGTTAAGCCTTTAAAGGTCACTTTAAGCTAAATACTAGTATCTTGAAAAATATCCAGTAAAATATGATGTACTGTCATCATGACAAAGATGAAAGAAATCAGTTATTAGAAATTAGTTAACTAATTATAACTATTATGTTTAGAAATGTGTTGAAACAAATGTTCTTTCCGTTAAACAGAAATTAACAAAATATATATAGGGTGGCTAATAATTCAAGAGGCTAATAATTCAACTGTATATGTATATATATTTACATATATAAACATATATATTTCTATATGTTTACGCTGCTGAAAAAAACTATATAATGGTAAAGTAGGTTTAAGCAGAAAGAACCAGCAAAAAACAAACAAACACGCTTTAAAGCGATAGTTCACCCAAAACGAAAGATTCTGTCATCATTTACTCATTCTTGACTTGTTCCAAACCTGTAACCATTGACTTCCATTGTATTTGTTTTTCTAACTAAGTAAGTCAATAGTTACAGGTTTTCGGCTTTCTTCAAAATATATATATATATTTAGTGTTCAACAGAAGAAGAAAAAACTCCAAAAGGTTTGGAACCACTTTTCAATTTTTATTTTAGGGTGAACTATGCCTTTAAGACTTGCAAACCCACATCAAAACCAACCTTATAACTTATCCTGTTTTTTTTTTGGTTTTTTTGCTTATAGAAGCTCAAACTTTTTTACCCTTATGTGGGTTCTTCTTATGTGTCCACACAAGCGTGTGGTAAATTAAAACAATTTTAAAGTTGCTTTAAAAAAAATAAAAGTGAATATCTGGAGAACAGCTGGTTATGCCATCTGAATAAATTGCTATATGTATAAAAAGGAGATGAGCTCTTATAAGCAAACAGCCAAGCATAAAACATCACAAAACAATGTCGCTTTGCCTCCTTTGAAGCTGCAGTGGAGAAAAGTGTCTTTGTGTAGAGTTTGCTTTTCCTTTACATCAGCTGGAACAGCTAAACTAACACTAGCTAAAGCCACCGTTTAGGCAAGTTACACATTCAGCTTGCTGAGGACATCTACTGGTTACAGATGTGCAAATGCCACAGCGAAAACTGAAATGTGTTTAGTAGTTCTAATTCTCCAAACTGATTAACCAACCTTTTTTCCAATTTGCGTCTTAGCTAACAGCAAAGCAGTATCTGTTCTTATTTTTAATAGTCAGTTTAGATTAAAGGGGTAGTTATTAAAAAGGGGGGGGGGATCAATATTTACTAACTCTGTAAATATTCTCTTGGTTCCAATCCTTTTGTCTGTTTAACACAAAGTAGATATTTTGATATATTGACGTTCAGAGTACAAAAAATGATTTTACTATGGAAGTCAATGACTACCCATTTTTTACATTCTTCAAAATATCTTCTTTTGTGTTCAACTGAAAAATGCCACAACAAATACTGAAATCTTACTCTGTTTACAATTCTCCCAACTGATTAACCAACGAAATCAGACCATTTTTTTCATTTGTGTCTAAGCTAAACATAAAGCAGCAGCTCATTTTTACTTTTAATAGTCAGTTTCAAGAGTTCACACTTAGATATGCTTAGCGTTTATAGCAGGTTTGGCATGTTGTCCCAGGAGAGAACCCTGAACTCGGAGATACTTAAACCCAAGGCTCCCGCCCAGTCAATAAGCATTTAAGGGGATCCGAGATCAGGTAGGTCTCGAAAGCTCCCCCTTGGAAAAAGGAAGAAAAAGGAGGAGATGGGGTGGAAGGGGGGATTCTTCCAAAACAAAGAGAGCAGTAGAGAAAAACGATTCGTTTATAGTGAGCTTGGATCGCTCTGATTGGATTATTACTGATTACAGATGGGCAGCCAGGCGTGCTTAATCATACCACATGCTCCTCTCGAAATTAGTTTATGAAACTTCACTTAGATAAAAGGGATAATGAATGATCTTAAAAATTAAAAATAAAACACTTTACCAACTCTCAAGTGTTTTTTTTTGTTTATTTAACACAAAATAAGATATTTTGAAGAATGTTTATAAATACAAGTCATTGACATTCAGAGTAGAAAAAAGGAACTACACAGTGGAAGTCAATGACTATCTGTTTTTCACATTCTTCAAAATATCTTCTTTTGTGTTCAACTGAAGAAAAGAAAAGCAAAACCTTTTGAAACAAGTAAAGGGTAAGCAAATAAATTATGACAGAATTTTCATTTTTTGATAAACTATCCCTTTTAAAAACAGGTTGCTCTCACTTGCTGATGTAGATGCAAATATGGTAAAGCTATATTCCTGAAACTACTACATTAGTGTCACGGAGAAACATTTCCATGTGGTCAGAGTGATGGTACCTTAGCATCGTGTTCAGCAAACCTCTGGAACATGTTTGCATAGATTTTCTTGTCCCGCTCATGGTGCTCACGAATCTTGTGCTGGCAGATGAGGATTTGGCTGCGGGCTGCGCGGTTAAAGGAGTTGACTTGCAAAACTTGCTTGAAGTCCATCAGTGCCAGGCTGAACTCGTTGCGTAACAGACGTGCTTCACCTCGCCGATACAGAGCTTTCTCATTTTCAGGGTCCAGCTCCATAACCTTGTAATAAAACCAGTGTGAGATCGTAAGAAAAAAGGAGCCATTTTTTAAAGAGTCATAAAGCATATGATATTTTCTTTGGTTGCTATCTGGCTATCCACCTTGTTGCAGTTCTCCACCGTTTGAGAGTATTCGCGAAGACGCAGGTAACACAGGGCCAGATTCAGATGAGCCACTAAGAGAATAGCCTGGATGGCTTGAAGCTGCTCCTTTCCATTGCCGCACTCCATTTCCAACCAGTTTATGATCCGCTGGTACTGAATTACAGCGTAGTTGTACCGTCCTGCCTGTGTAAACAAAACATGTCAATTTGACGACTGATGCCAAATAAACAAGAGCAAAAGATGATCGTGGAAACACTACATTGATCCTACTAGGATTGAATTGAACAATATGCAAGGAGTAGTTGAACTAATGTTAAAAATAGTATGTATGTATGTATGTATGTATGCATGTACACTACCTGACAAGTCTTGTCGCTTATCCAAGTTTTAGGAACAACAAATAATAACTTGACTTCTAGTTGATCATTTGGTATCAGAAGTGGCTTATATGAAAGGTAAAGTTCTCTAGATTACGCTTATTTTACCAAAATAATAGATAATCAATCATGCCTTGATTTTTAATTATTTAATTAGGACAGTAAGGTCTGACGTTGCTTTGACAAAAGTCTTGTCACTTAACAGAAATCATGTACAATGTAAAATATTAAGTCATGTTGGAGTGGAAAAATAATTATTATTGTGCATGACTCCCATGAGCTTGGAGGACTGCATCCATTCATCTCTGCAATGACTTCAATAACTTATTAATAAAGTCATCTGGAATGGAAAAGAAAGTGCTCTTGCTTTCTTTGCCATTCCTGCAGCTCCACACAGAAAGTTTGGACAGACGAAAAATGGTCATGCACAAGAGACCCTGGTTTCTCTCTAGTTTTTTTCCCTTCACTTCTTCAATTGGTGAAGTTGCCGTGACGTGTGGAGCTGTGCATCGATGGATTTGCTCTTCACTGTTTTAACTTTCTGCAGTGAAACTTAAACCTCACTGAACTGAACTAAACTGAATCTCAGCTCTGAAATCTGGACTTTACTAGAACTTCTATGTTAAGCTGCTTGGACACAATCTACATTGTAAAAGCGCTATCTAAATAAACATAAATTGAATTGAATCTTGCAGGTCTCCGAGAGCTCATCAAGATTATTTGGATTCATCTTCAAAGCCTCCTCCATCGTCTTACCCCAGACATGCTCAATAATGTTCATTTCTGGTGACTGGGCTGGCCAATCCTGGAGCACCTTTAAGCAACTTTGATGTGGAGGCTGAAGTATGAATGTGGTTTTTAATGTAATGGGGAGCACAAATGTTTTGGCACCTCAGGCTGTTGATGTTAGCATCCACTCTGCATCCACTTTCCAAATGATCAGCTGGAATTATTTGTTGCTCTAAATTTTTTTTTACTTATTTATTTGTTTATTTATTACACTGTACAATATGTAGTTGAATTGAGTTAAACATCGTTTTTTAATTTATGTATTTATTTATTAATTCGTGTATTACACTGTACAGTATGTGGTTGAATCGAGTTAAACATCTTTTTTTATTTATTTATGTATTTATTTATTTATTCATTCATGTATTACACTGCACAAAATGTAGTTGAATCGAGTTACACATATTTTTTATTTATTTATGTATTTATGTATTTATTCATTCGTGTATTACACTGTACAATATGTAGTTGAATCGAGTTAAACATCTTTTTTTTATTTATGTATTTATTTATTTGTTCATTCATTTATTACAATGTACAATATGTAGTTAAATTAACCGAGTAAAAATCATATTTATTTATTCATTTATTTAGTTATAACAATGTAGTTGAACAGAGTTATTAATCTTATTACTTACTGATTCCTTAAATAATTCACTTGCACGTAACCTGTAATCTTGGATCTTTTTTAATTTATTTATTACAATGCACATCGTCCATTTAATTGATTTATTATTATTTAATATAAACATTAAACCTTTATACATGTTTGTACATATATGTTTTTTACCAAACACATATCCGTAAATAAAAAAAAACAAAAACAAGGATGGTCAAGTGGTCTCTTTTTTTCAGTAATATTAAATGTTGAAACAAACATGGAGAATGCACGCCTACAATTTAAAAAATGCATCTAGAAAAGTGACTGTACAACAGACAAAACGCCAAGATAAATGTAGACAAACCTTGAAATACTGTGTCCCTTTTTGTTTGACTAAAACAGCACGTTCCAGTTTCTCTTTGAGGTCCATTTCCCATGATTCTTTGGCCTGGGGAAACAGGAGGAAATGTTAGTGTAGGCTTTCTAGGTTTTCTGTCAGTTCCCTCTACGGTCAATAGAGGGCGCACTTTAACCGTATTCTTGGAGCTTTTTTAATCAATGCGAAAACAAATATTGATTATTATATTTTAATCACAAATGTAAACACTTAAGGCTATATCAAAATACATATAATAATATATAATATTAACAAATCAAAATGTAATGAAAAACTAAAAAGGTAGCAAAATGTTTTCTTACATATAAAATGTTTTCTTACTTACAAACAACATTGTAGACCTACTGCTAGTGTGTTAATGTTTGTGGTTACCAGATGTTCATAGCTTAAATCTCTCTTTCACAAACATTTTATTATCTTGAAAGGACACATTTTCTGTCTTGTGTTTACTTTTTATCTTTGCAATCCGGCAACCATGACCACACACACACTCTACACTAAGAAAAAAAGCACAGATCAGCTGAAAACAATGACTTGTAAACTGAAATATCTTCACTGCAATGATATGCGCAAATGAAATCACACTGTAATAGATCAAAACAGGAATCTTAACTGTATTTGTTTTTGCATTTTATGTGGTTGCTGAATGAATGCACTTAATCTCTGTGCCACCAATTGAAAGATTTGTCATTTTTTATTATTAGGCACTTCATTGTTTTCAGCTTTTGATTAAGAAGCTTTATCAGTTTTGAAAAGTGTAGAGAGCGTGTTAAAGTAAGTAAAACCAGTTGATAAAAATAATACAAGTAAAATCAGGATAATGCATGAGACATTTTCCTGGTCTGTGCATGTCATTGTTGAACTAAAGGATATGAAGTAATGAACAACTCACCTTTTCAAAGTCTTTCAGTGTCACTTCATATAGTAGTTCTGCATTTGATCCAATGTCATGTTCTTTTCTGCCCTCTTTGCCAAAGGCATACCTGGAAGCAGAACACAGGCTCGGTAAGAAGATACGTCATATTATCAAATGAGCAGTTATAGTTGGTTACTCATTTATAGCCTGGTTATATGCAGATAGAACCCTAATCCTAACCCTAGGGCATGCAAATATTTTCATACTGGTTACATGAGTCTGTGTATATTATATTATATTATATTATATTATATTATATTATATGTTATGTTATGTTATGTTATGTTATGTTATGTTATGTTATGTTATGTTATGTTATATGATATAAATCCTATATAAGTCTGCATATTATATCGTTTTATATTATATTATCCTATATTATATTATATTATATTATATTATATTATATTATATTATATTATATTATATTATATTAATCATATATAATCGTATATAATCGTATCATATTATATTCTATAAACCCTATATAAGTCTGTATATTATATTATATTATATTATATTATATTATATTATATTATATTA